>SMOI01000005.1:31029-143336 GCA_008000375.1 Poteriospumella lacustris
ACACTTCCAAGTCCGTACATTGGGATCCGTCTTTGGATGATGCAGACTACTCCTCCGTACCTTTTTATCATACGGTTGATGATCCTCTTCCGGCGATCAACGACAGCGGTTCCTCTACACCCCTGTTCGTTGACCTCCCCACCGTTGATCCCTTGGAGTCACTTCCCACGACACCTTCCCCTGATGACCTTCTTTCGGTTGTGCATGGTGGTCGTGCGGGTCATCATGGCTCGCGCAGGACATATAAACTCCTTTGCGATCATTTTCCGGGCCATCGTATACCGTACAGATATGTTCAAACGTTTGTCAGCCAATGCCCTGTTTGCCAGAAGGACCGCCTTGGTATGACGGACACCCTACAACCTCTGGTGCGTCACCTCAAGCCGTTGCACCATCGTGCAACAGTGGGTGTTGATACTCTCACTATCACACCGCCTGACAAGTTTGGCAATCAGTACCTCCTTGTGGTGGTGGTGCATGACTCCAAGTTGTGCGCACTTTATGCTTCCTCCAGACACGATGCAGAGACTGTTGCTAACTGTTTGCTTCAGTTCTTTGCAACATATGGTCTTTTTGATTGTCTCATCTCCGATCCTGGATCTGAGTTCACCAATCATGTTGTTGCGCACCTGCACAAGTACCTTGGCGTCTTGCATCGGTTTAGCCTCGTTGCTAGACATGAATCGAACGGTGTCGAGAGTCACAATGCCCTTATCCTCCGCCACCTCAAAGCGATTGTTTTCGATGAGCGCGTGAAGGACCAATGGTCTTCCCCAACCATCTTGCCTTTGGTACAGTTTTTTGTGAACAATTTCGATTCGTCCGAGACGGGTGTCGTGCCTTTTCATGCGCACTTCGGATCTCAAGATGCAACGTACTTCCGAATGCCTGAAACGTGGACTCCTTCCGAACGTGCTTCGGCTTACGTGCGTCTCTTGGATGAGAATCTTGCGCTTGTTCGATCGATCTCGCATGACTTTCAGCGTGCCTTGATCTCTGAACGCACATCTCGTAATCCCTCTCCGGATACCCACAACACTTTTCAACCAGGGGATCTTGTGTTGTTTCAACGACTTGCCCCGCACGAGCGTTTGCCCTCCAAACTGGACCCACGATATTCTGGCCCGTTTGCTGTTGTCTCGCATTCGAAGAATGACGTGCAATGTCGGCATCTCGTGGACGGTTCTATATCGACGTTCCATGTCTCGCGCCTTAAGCTCTTCCATGGTTCGGAAGACCAGGCGTACCGACTGGCGCAGATAGACCATGACCAGTTCGAGATCTTTTCCATTTCTGCTTATGCCGGTGATCCTTCTCTCCGATCTTCAATGGATTTTTTCGTGACTTACGCAGACTCTTCGTCCTTGTGGGTCCCGTATTCCCCAGACATTGCGTCGACGCTACCATTCGAAGACTTTTGCCGCGCTCGTCCGGAGCTTGCTCTCTTGCTCTATCCTGCTGCGCAAACCAAGCCACGACTGGCTGCCTTGAAGCGAATGCGCATTACGGCAGTAGCACCGGGTGACACGGTCTTCGTTGATCTCCGCTCATACGGCCATGAATGGTACAAAACGTTGTCGTTACCAGCGCTCCATCACACAACGTACTTGCTGCAATATCAGTACGTTGCGTGGTCCAACAGAACGCACACCAAGATCCAAGCGTTCTGTCCCCTCTTTGACGAAACATTCCACGTGGCCAACGATTTCGTTGAGCATTATGGCTCCCATCGATTGTCCTCGACCTTCACCCCTTCCCTGTCTGAGGTTATCCTTTCCCCTGACATATGTTGCCAACATCCCGATGTTCTTCCCGCCCAACATCGCCAGCGTCTCTTGACGCAGTTTGCAATGCTCAAGACTTGAACGCACCTCCATCACCACGGTTGTGATGCGTCTGCGTCCCTCCGGTGCTTGCATGGACCTAGTACGGTCCCCATATTGATCTTCTTGTTGCCACCATCTTCATCTCGTTGTCGGTTCACCGTGTCATGGCCTTGTATGTCGCACGCTGGTTGCTAAGGATGCTCAATCGACATCCCGCACACGTTCAACACACTCCGCACACAACCAGGCTTCCTGACTCGTCTTCGGTGTGCTTTGTTGTTGATCTTTCGTGGCCTAGCGTGAGGAACGCTTGTTGCTAAGGATGCTCAATCGACATCCCGCACACGTTCCCCACACTCTGCACACTACTTGACTTCCCAACTCCGACACATTTTACCCCGACCAAGGTCACCCTGGTCGGGGTAATACGACATGAGGTACTTAAGGCTCTTACAATGCCTCCTACGCGACCTCAATCGACACTTCGTATACCGCCCAGTAGTATACGGCACAGCAGAAGAACTCTTCGCAACTCTTGACCACATCTTCCCGGCTCATCACATGAACCTGGCGCAGTCCCGGGTCCATTAACACGATGTCACCTCCTTCGACGACCCGTGCCGCGATCCCATGTCGTGTCACGATACCTCCTGCCCGACTGATCTTCATATCGTTCATCCGCTGGGCGTGCAGTACCGTGGCTCGTCTGGCCTCTGCCGATATTCCTTCAAGCTCCAACAGCTCCTCGGCCGACACTTCCCCACGCTTCAACAGCTGCTCTGCAGACTTCTCCTCCAGCAGCAACATGACCTCTAGCTGCCTTGCCGAGATTCCTCCAAACCTCAATGGTTGTCCCCAAACGAAGGCTGACTTCTCCGCCACTTCACCATCATTCCCCTGCGTTTCGTCTCGCGCGTGCATATTGGCACGCAGACTCTCAGCAGCCTCGCGAATAAGGCCAGCCTTGTGATAACATTCTTCTTCCTGGCAAGATCGCAAGCTTCGACCATTTGCCAATCGCCAGGCTAGCGCAGTGCACTTTTCCCCCGCTGCGCCCATGTGGGTCAGCTCCCATGCTCGTGCTGATACCGCCACATCATCAGCTCCCATCAGGACATCGACGGGCGGGGGCCCAATCTTTCTCGTGGCCCAATTATCGATCAACTGCTGGAACAAATCTCGTTTTTGTGCATGGGTTCTCTGCTGGGGCGATGTGCGCTTTTTGTACGCATCCGCGATACTGTTCTTCTTACGCGGTCGCTTCTGCTTGGGCTCCTCCCGGACATCTTCATCTTCCTCTCGTCCTCTCTTTCTCGCTGCCAGACCCAACAGCCGGGTAGAGATATCATCTTTCCCTTGGCCCTTTCCATGGTACCCGAATACAACATACTTTTTCCCGACTCCATGTTTTTGCAGACGCGCGCTGAACCACTCACTGAAGTGACCGTCAAAGGCATGCGCTCTCCTCCATATAAAATTTTGGATCTTCCCGAGACCCTTCAAATGTTCCAACCACGCATACACCCCCTCTGCGGTGTACCGCTCGTTCTTGATCTTCTCGATTTTCTCCTCCCGAGCGCTCACCAATGCTTCCCACTCCTCCATCATCTTTTCTTCTTCCTTGCTCAGCAACTTTCCCTTTGCCGTCTTCGGTTTCTCTGGTTCCGCTGGCACTGCTGCCAGCCCCTCCGACTGTCTTTGGTCGCACCATTGATGGAATGCGCTGTACGCGTTGCTCTTCGTGTACTCCACCTTGGCTCCCCGTTCCATCCCCAACAATATGTTGCGCTCCTCATCGGTCTCGACACAATTCAGCAGTGACACTATCAAGCAATTGCTATCGGTCGCGCTTTTCGGCTGCTGCACATGCTTCCACTGCGCTATCAGTTGTTTTCTCCTCTGCTCGAATGATGTTTCATCAGATATCACCTTATCTGGTCCCTCGGTTAAATTGTTTTGGACTTTCTGCATTTTGCCATTTGCAACATTCTCCATTCTCTTGTTCATCTTGTTCAGCATGTTCGGTTTGGTACTTAGGGCTACCTTGACGTCTTCTTGACTTTTAGAAAAATTCAATATTTAATTGAATTGTGATTTATTTCTATTTATTATGTCATCTGCTGTCATTTTGCTTCTCGCGCGCGCGAAATCTTGAAACTTCACCTATCGCGCGACACAGTGTCGCAGCGCTCTCCCCAGGTGCACCCAGCCCCACCCAGCCACCCCAGACATACGAAAACCCAGATTTTCCAGCTCACCCAGATTCAAGCGTTCCCTAGATTTCTATTTTCCCAAAATTTCGATTTTCTCCCAGATTTCCTGTTTCCCACTATCTGTGTGCGCTCTCTGCCTTACACTGCCCCTCTCTACCTGTCTCTTTGTCTACTACCCTGTTTACACTTATTCAATACATCCTTTCACTCTTTCTTTGTGGAGAGAAGGTATTGACGCTAAATGCCGACTACCTCTATATTTAGCTTATAGTTTCTTAGTTACCATCACCACACGTTCCTCTCCGGCCTCCGTCTGTGGGTTCGTTGTGGTTGATGGTTCTTCCATCACCTGATGTGTAAACACATCTAATTAACCTATCCTCTATTTCTTCTCGTCTGGTTATTACTTCAGTGTTCCTTTTCGGACCTGAAGGTATTGTTAGTGCGCCTTTTCGGACACTAACGTTACCAGCCTTGTAGATCCCAGTGAATAGGTCACTTAGATCCCAAGCTTTTCTAGTGTGTTACCCTTATAACACCACATCTCGCGGTCGATCTCTGCTGCTCTCGCGACGACCGCTCTTGTCCTGAACGGACGAATCCTGACTCACCGACGGCATGGCTGTTGTTGGTTCTCTGAATTGAGATCGATTGCTGTTGATATCCGGTTGGACGACCGTCGTCGCAGCGACTGCGCCAGATGTCATCCAAGCAGGAAGCGTTGCTCCTCGTCCACGACCTGCCATGTTTCGAAGTGTATTTGCTGCACAGACAAACTCAAGATAAGATTGAATAAACCAGCCTCACAACAGTCAAGCACAGCGAATAGATAGTAAATCAAGTGGTGGTGGAATAACTCTGTTGGGTGTGTTCGATGGCGAACTGGAAAAAGTCGAAAAGCCGTTCTCCAATGCAGCTTGTCTCGGTTTCCCGTATTTATGTCGTCATCGCGTATCGATTTCCGTTGTTTTTGGTTGTGTGTGGAGAAGAGGCTGAAAACAGTTCCTTCTAGGATCATCTCGATACGATGACTTCATAACCTTTTCGTCCTTTGTTATAGTGGTATCAAAGTCTGCATCTACAAGTACTGCACAATCGAATCAGGCTGGCTTTGATTTGCATGCAAAAATAGTCTCAACAAAACCTTTTCAATTGTTGTCACCACGAACTAACAACAGTCATGGATTTTGATGGGATGACCACTGTGGCCATCTACGTTGCATTGGCGATCGTAGTAATCTTCTGCATATGCAGAGGTCAGTTTCTCAGAATCGGAATCGGAAGTAGAGGTGAAGAATATGAATACGATGGCGACCAGACTACAAAGATTCGCCATGAAGGCGGCATATAGTCACATTTAACGAAGATGTATATAAGGGAACGCTTCATGTTTTTTCCAGTCATGGGAGTATGTGCCTAAAACTATTGAAGCAACAGATAAAATGTGTAAGATAGGCCTCCTTAAGTTATTGAGCGCTTCGCTCTACTCAAACTTCCAACCTTCAATTGTTGGCCAGTTAGTTATACAAGATATTCAATCGATAAAAGAGATTTTACATACACTAAAGGAACTTTTGCTTTTTGCGAGCAACATGAATGGCTTTGTTGGCAGCCTGCGCGCTGACTATCTCCCATAAATATTGCCACCGAGCAGCAGCAAATCGGTCCCTCATGCGCTGACTAGCACGTCGTTCCCAGTCGAACTCATCGATTTCGTCAGCCAAATTGGTGGCTTCGTCGGACGACTTTTCTTCCGCTTCATTATTGGTCGGCTCCGAATTGGCAGCACATGCAGATTCGAAGACAACAAGTTCGTCTTGAACTTTCTTCGGGTTCGAACTTGATGAGCCAATCGATCGTCGTTTGGAATCTCGCTCGGGAGAAATAAAATGAGGAGACTCTGCTTCCATTGACTTTGCCAAAATCGCACTGGAAACAAAGGACTCGAGCATTTCGAAGGCTTCCAGTTCCGACTCAGATCCGCCCAATATTTCTAAACCTCGGTGCACGATATTTCCTTCCGATTTACGGCCGAAGAAACGACGCGTAGGAGATTGAGCAATCATATCACTCACCTCCGACGCAAGCGATAGCAGAACTGTATCCACAAGATGGGCTCCATCGATTGGAAGAAGAATTCGAGAAATAGCTTCACGTCTGGAAGGCGTGCTCAAAAGTCTTGATTGAGGTGAACTGACATCGAAGTTGACTGAACAGTCTTCATCGCAACGTTTCCCGCTGTCGATGATAGCTTCATCGCACACTGAAGTTAATTTCTTCGCACTTGAAGCAGATGGCGATTGAATCTCTCGGGCAGTCTCGGGCTCAACGAGAGCATCTTCCGTTTCTTCCGCACGGATATCGTGATTTGCATCTGGTTCGACCAATGAATCAGATGCATGCGAGATGTGTGCCACATCGGCGGCAAACTCTGTCGCCACAGGAGTACTTTGCTGAAGCTCTTCGAGCTGCTGAACCTCTTCGGGTTGCTGAACCTCTTCGGATTGCTGAATGTCTTCGGGTTGCTGATCCTCTTCGAGTTCCTGGACCTCTTCGGGTTGCTGAACCTCCTCGAGTTCCTGAACCTCTTCGGGCTCTTCTGTCATAATTTCCATCGCAATAAGACGAGCGGCGGTAGGAGACAAGGTGCTGCGTCTACAACATTGGTCCCGACGCTTTGTTGTCGTCGAAGAAGCATTCGTCGAAGATTCGTCATCGAAGACGACCAAGTCAATATCACCAATGGGTGACATGGATCCCGTCGAGGTCGAGGGGAAATCGGTGATCGCTGCATCTTCGAACACCACTGTTTCCGAGGTCGATGGAACGACAACTGAATCAGAGGCGGGAGACATAGCAGTCTCCACTCTTTCGATAAGAAGTTTACGAACAGTTCCAGGCGACAATGTCTCGCGTCTTGCACCACCCGATCTAGAAGAAGGGGCGGCGTCGCCGTCGTGGTGAAGACCCAGAACAGTGTTCGCGTGCTTCCGCTTACGAAGAGGTTTAACAGCCGAGCTAGGTGCTGACGACAATGCTTGAGCTGGAACGTTCTCTTTGTCCTCCAAAGGCACGGAATCGGGAATCTTCGAAGAAAATGTCACCAAAGTTGGCTGAAGCTGCAAGGCATAGTTCATTTGACGATTCACTTTCGTCTCCGTAACGAATCGAATATATCTAATCGAGTCGAATAAAAACACGAATAAATTGACTCTTTCTTTGACACGAACATTCTTGCAATCATACCTGCGCTCATACTCAGTGAAATCAACTGCTTTCAAGGTCACAACGTCGATATACTCATAACTGTTTCGTGTCTTGACTTTCGATGACTTGCACTTTGTGAAATTCTCGCTGGCTTCGATCTCTTGCTTTCGGTGAGTATCAGCGTCATTCAGCATAGGAGAAAGACCCATCAAAATTTCTCTTCTGTTTTCAGCTGATCCGATCGGATGATAGAACTTTTCGGGTAACATGAGTCTCTCAGCCATCAACTTGTACGTCGACTTCTCATGAATAGTGCGTGAGAGTGATCTCATCGCCTCCCACTGAAAAATATCATGGGCCTTTCCACTGCACTTTATCTGCTCAAGGGAAACGGTCCGAATATCAACATAACGATACAAGAGTTGCAACATGAGAGTTCTAATTTACCCTGCAATAGTCGCGGATCATCTGAGCTTCATCGGGAGGAGCGACAGGCTTACTTTCCGCAGCCACCTCGCTGATATTCTTCAAATTAGACGGTTTAGAAAGCATGTCACTGTCGATTACAGTCTTGTTGTTGATTTCATTGAGGAAGTTCTCGACTTCCTCGTGGCTTAAAGTTCTTCTTCTTGCTTTTGACATTTTCTACCCGGTTTAAAGTGATTGACTGATCCAGGTGAGGATCTTACTGACCTCAGCTATGCAAAACAAGGACGGGAATAAAAAACCGTGGTGAAATGGATAGAAATGTAGGCTCGGGGATTTGATTTCAGCGAGGAGTCGGTGTTTTTGGTCCTTGGTCTCTCTCTCCAACAGCGCTGGACTGAAAAACACCAACGACCACTTTTTTGCTGCACAGATCCGCTGAAAACGTGAGAGGAAGTCCGCTGCTGCTGCTCAGCAGCGCGCATGATGACGAGGACGACAGCATCGCGACGTTCTTTCTTTTCTTCGTTTTCGTTGCCTATTTGACGTCATGTTTCTTATCGAAGTAGGTCCTGCTTGAATGAACACATCAACAAAAAAGGTATACTCAAATTTCCCATTCTTCTGTTCAGTATTTTTCAAAGATATTTACATTCTCTCGATCAAGCCCGCCACTAGTTGAGTACAAAGATGTCAGATTCGGATCATTTGTCGGGAACTTTCTCGAATTTGCAGCATCTTCTGAAGCTTTCTTACTCTGAATCGCCAGAAGATCAGCAAAAGGCGGCCATGGATCTTGCAAAGTTGGTTGACGGCACCGTTTTCCCTGCAGTATCTTTTGGACCGTTGGCGCATGCACTCAGTCGGTTAGTTCCGAGCACAGAACGAACAGTGGCCATGTATTCGGCCCGTGCACTCAAAATTCTCATATTGGATGATGCTCTCCGACCACAAGCAGTTGTGGCGGGTGTACCCGCAGTTGTTTGTGGGGCAATTAAGCAATGGGAGGATGAAATTCTTTGTCTTCGGGAGCTCTTGGGAATACTCCAGACCCTGACTTGGGACAAGCAATGTATAAAGGGCGTTTTGCAGGCTGACATCATAACAAATATATTGGATTACATTCAAGCTACTGACCAAGAGATTGCTATTTTGTCACTGGCAACGTTGGCCAATATTCTCAGCTTTTCTGACACATTGCTTCTGAGTGATCACCCCACGTTGGAAACTCTGGGAACCGGAATGCCCACATTGATTGAAATTTTGAAAAACGCTCACACTCGCCCTCAAGGAGTTTTTGCCGCGGCGTGTATTGCAAACGCATCGTTTAATCCGCGCCTGGCCGGGTTACTAAATCAAAGCGGCGGACTTCAGCTTTGTCGAGAAATCGAACGCCAAAGTCTGGCAAATCTGCACATCATTGGAAGCAAACTTGGCGAGTGCATGCAAACTGCAGTTTATAAACTAAGCGAACGAAAAGAGGGCGATCCGAAGATGGGAAACCTCAAGTACACGTAAGTCTTATGCTGATGCTGCTGCTGTTTTGAGGTGGAGATATGCTCACATGAACTTTAACTTCGTAGATTTAAATGGGGAACAAAGCCAGTCATGGAGTTATCACTTGCGGCGTACACGAAGCATACAACTTTCCTTTGGCTTTGCTTTTTCATCTGGGTTGCAATCATCATTTTCACCTTCATGCCCCTGGTGTTCTATTGAGAGAAACGAGAAAATCTCTGTATATGTATGGGAGTCTACCAGTTGGGTCGGTCACTATCTGGTCAACGACATTTTGCTTAGCGCTGTGCATATTCACGCATTCAGTCGTCACTTGAACATTGTAACATATAATTTTCTGCGATATATTCCTTGTGGATGTAAAAATTAGTAAGATTGTTACAAGAGAAACTCTTATTGCTGATTGCTTTTTTGGCACTGTGGCGTTAACGGACAAAGTATTCTATCTACGCAAATCAGAATATTTACAGCATGGTGGTACATCCTGTAAATAGACTGTCCACTACTGTGGCATGTTAGTAACTGACGTTGGAAGTTGGAACTAATTTAGGCGGAAATTCGGCCACTCTCGTCGACGACGTATTCAACCATGCATGAAGCATCGTCTGCAAGTCTACTCCAACGCCGCTTCAACTCAGGTGCGCGATCGACGGCAGGAGGCCATTGACCACCAGCCATAACATCTTCGATTTCCTCCACAAGACGCGGACAAGTGCTCAAAGACTGAGGGCCGTCATAAGTCACCAACACGACGTCCTCCAATCGCACACCTCCTGTTCCACGGAAGCGCTCAATAACGGGCTTATTCATAAAACGAGACTTCGTTTCATCCGCAAACGCTGCGTCCAACAATGCGTCGATGAAATAGCAGCCCGGCTCATTAGTAAGAACCATGCCGTTCTCCAGAACACGGGATGTGCGCAACTTCGACAATCCAGGGCGGGAAGAACGCTCAGGGGTGCCATGAATGTATCTATTGCAGGAAAAGGTTGGTTATTTAAGCTTCTGAAAGCTGGGATGCAAGGAAGTAGAGACATACCCTCCAACGTCATGAGTATCGCAGCCAATCAAGTGACCAAGACCATGAGGGAAAAAGATTGGACCAAGATGAGCATCAATGACCTCATCGAGAGTTCCATTGTGAAGCAAACCCGCAGCAAGAAGAGCCTTCAAAATTTCTCGCTCCGCTGCAAGATGGCAATCGGTCCAACTGGTTCCAGGTCTCATGACAGCATATGCAGCTCGTTGCGCGTTCAAAACTGCCTCATAAACGATCTTGTGGTCAGCAGAGAACTTGCCGGACACCGGGAACTATCAATTTGTAGGGCAACGTTACATGTGCCTGTCTGAACAAGAAACATGAAGGAAGACATGTATCGTATCTTACCGAGCAAGTAATATCCGACACATATCCGTGATATTCGGCACCCATATCGAACAACACCTAATAGAGCACACACATAAATATCTGCAGCGTAAATCAACATTCAAGATATAACTTACAATGTCACTCTCCGCAAAACGACGGTCATTCGGAGCACCCGCGTGTCCGTAGTGCAGGACGGCGGCATTGGGTCCACAAGCACAGATAGAGATGTACGCACTCTTGCGGCAACCACCCTTGCTGTAAATTTCATAAAGAAATTTTGCCTCCACTTCATACTCATAGTGGAAGTTTTTCACATTTCTCATGACCTCCACATGAGCATTACTTGCAACAACTGCGCAATATTGCATCACATCGATTTCATCGGTGCTCTTGATCACACGAGCAGTACTCAATGCTTGGTACAGGGCACTCGTGTTTGCACCAAGGTTAGGATCATATGATGCAACAAGGCCTTTCTTTGCAAAGGAGTCGAATCCATCAAAATCAGGCTGCGCTGGGTGCTTGCCAGAATCGCTGTTCTTGCCAGACAAAATGTGAATGAGGCCTTTGTCATCACCAACCTGGCTTGTCAACCAATCGCTGAGATTTTCTGTATAAAGAACTTCATCGACGGCGTACAAGGACTTGAAATGGGCCGGGGGATAGATTTCGCCGCACCAAATTCGATACGAATCGTCAAGTCTCGGCATGAAAAGGACAGTGTGGCCATCCTTCACACGAATCGCGCCATAAAACTCGGGTTCTTTAACTCCGAAAAGATAGTTGAACCAAGAATCTTGTCTGAGAAATCATAAGCGTTAAGTCGGCGATTTTTAGTCGACCAACGAACAAAATTTACCTGAACAGAAGATCAGTATCGCTGTCGTATTGAGTACCGTCGGTACCTCCCTTCAACAGAATAACTCCATCGTAGACATCATGGTGTAATTGAAGCAAACTAACAAGCTTTTGACGAGATGATGCATGAGTAGTCATCGGAATCGCCAGGGTTTTCCCCTTGCCAAGTTGAAAAACGGACAGGGATGGAGTTGCCCAACCTGCTCCGGGAACGCTGCTACCTGCACTCGTTGACATGATTTCACACTTTCGGAACACAAAATTACGTGCTATGCACAACGCAATGTGCGATCCCTCTGTTGTTCCGCGAATCACATCAAAGGCAGCTTCTCCGTGAAGCAACTTTCTGCGATACGATGCAACTTGAGGTTCCAACACTGTGTGTAGACCATAGAACACAGAACATCCCAAAATCTCACAGATGGTAAGTACATAATATGCCTTTTGCTTGCTATATAGATTAGATAGAACGTGGATGTTGAAGTACACGATTGATGGGCGTGAGTGAGTGAAGTGTGAAGTGCCCAACCAACGTGCGCGTCGATGATGATCATCCAGAAAAGCTGACAACAATATCTTTCACAATTCCTCTTCTGCAGAACATTTATGCAGGGTATTCTAGGAGATCCTTCTTCAACCCCATCTGCGCCAGGTCTAACAATGAGAGGAAAAGACTTCTATATTCGCACCAGAAGCTGGATCACTGGACCCATTGCGGCTTATGTTGTTTTGGCGCTGCTGTACATTATTGTCATTCCCAAGAAGTATACATGGTTCAGCTGGCATCCATTTGCTGCGCTCGTTGGATTCGTTGGGCTTGCATCCAATGCTACCCTCATCAAGAAGATTGGTGGAGCTGAGAACACCAGAACTCATGGTATGATGATGTCTGCGGCCACTGCTTTAGCTCTCTTTGCTGGCTACGTCATCTACACCAACAAGGAAAAGTTTGGCAAGCCTCACTTAGTGTCTCCTCACGGAAAGTTTGGTGCGATCGTCATTCTTGCGTATGTGGGCTTGGGCCTGGCTGGAGCTGTGTTCCTTCATCCTGACTTCGGAATCATGAACAAGAATCAGACTATTCGCCAATTCCACAAGTATGCTGGCCTTGTCTTCACTGCCGGTGCTTGGTTGTGCTGCTGCTCTGGTAAGATTCAAACATGAACTTTCGAGTCGTCACTTTTCCTCACACCCGTTGTCACATAGGATTTGCTGCTCTTCATCATTCCCCGATCGAGAGAGCGCTCTTTGCCATTCCGCTTGTTGTCATGGGATACTATGTGTTGCTGTAAAGTATCTCCGTTTCTATAAATCAGCATTTCTTTTTCTCGATGCTGCTCTTTTCTCAAGAATAAACTTATAAATTGTAAATCAACTTTGGTATTAAAAATGATTATTTCGTGAGTTCTTCATCATAAAATCGTAGAACCTCAGGATCAGCACCATAGAAATGAGATGGCATAAAATGAGTATGCAAATAGAAATCGTTGCCATGATGATGAGTATGTTTGGTGTGGTGAGGGGCTCAACCCATATTTTGAGATATTTAGGGTTTGGGCTTGGTACAGACTGCAGCAGGAAGAGAAACGGCCGCAGTCCAAGTCAGCCGCAGCTCGTTTCGTTTGATTGATTTTATCTTTCGGGTCATCTATGGGTCATCTATCGCACGGATATAACTTGGTTCGAACATTTCTATTGATATTCGAAGCAGTCTTTTGATTGAGTGTTTGACATTTCGTTTTGATCCATTATCTCTTTTTGTTGGTAGAGTATTGAAAAGAGACTGACTTGAGTTTCTGATCCTCTGTGTGATCCCAAATACGACCTTGCTTACACGAAACAACTTATTCTACCATGGCTTTGTTGGAGCGTCACCGATTTATGATCGGTAGATTGGCTGATGCCTTTTCGCGAGATGAAAACACTATCGAACGCATGGTACTGCAGCCAGAAGTCATCCGGGACATAGACAACTTTTTCTCAGCGGATGGCCCCACCAAGATTTTGATTACCATGGAGTTAATCCCGGAACCTATTCATGTTCCAAACTCTGGACGTAGTCAGCAGGAGCGTGATGATGCTCCGCCATTCTTTGATGAAGAGAATGAAAGTGAAGAAAACGGGGAAGAATCGACTGTTATTGAACCGCTGACTCATATGTTGCGAGTTTTCACTGATGATATCGATACTGTCCCTAATACGACAGTTTTTTTCATGAAAAACAAGCGCCCTAGAGATGGTGCCATTCGCTATGCGATTGATCCTGCAAAATCGAACGACGGTGCCTTGTCGTTTGGAGTTTTGCAAGCTCCGTTGGAATCGCTGGAAGTGATGATGCGATGCTTATATAAACCGCTTGTGGCGACTTTACCGTCTGATTCATGGGGTCAGGCATCAACGGAGCAAAAAGGTGAGCTCTTGGGAAGCATCGACAATTTCACGAAAGGCTTGCAAGAGAGTATCCGCAGCATCAGTGGTGGCTTGGAATTGAAGAAACCTGACGAGAAACTGGAATCTCTGGGTGCAAACGCCGCCAATGATCCCGTTCTTGTTACGCAAGCCTTGAATCTTCTTCAAGAGTGGTGTATTCGCATTGAGCGATACTTAGACGACAGTGATCGTTCCAAATGGGAGACGCCTGACAGTGGACCCGACACTGAAATCTTGTACTGGAGAAATCGTATGCAAAGGTAAAATTCAGACGATGTGGCCGTTATTGTCAAGTCTTTTTGTGTTTTCTCATTGTCTTGCTTTCCTTTTCTTCAGGCTTACTTCTATTACCGAGCAGTTGAAAGGCAAATCTGTGAAGGCAGTCATCTCCACGCTGTCGGCGGCGTCTCGATTTTCTGAAAATGAAGGATATGTCGACTTTCAACGTGTGAACAACTTGTTGGGACAATGGCGTGAAATTGACGTCCAAATCACGGAAGCTGCCAACGAAGCAAAGGACAACGTGAAGTACTTGTCGACCATCGAACGGTTCTTTGAGCCCATGTACAGCAACGATCCGGGAGCCATTATCGATGCGCTGCCAGCGTTGATCAATGGCATCAAGATGATTCACACCATCGCTCGCTACTATGGTACCACAGAGCGAGTGACACGGTTGTTCATGAAGATCACGAATCAAATGATCATTTGCTGCAAACTCAGTATCAATGGGCGCGATCCTGCCGACAAGATCTGGGATCGTGATTTGGCGGTGGTCCTCGAAACCATTGAAAAATGCTTGCAATTGAATGAACAATACCAAGAGTTGTATCGTCAAACGAAAGAAAAATTGTTGTTGACACCGAAGGGGCGTCAATTTGATTTCTCCGAGACCCAAATCTTTGGCAAATTTGATTTGTTTTGTCGTCGGTTGATCAAGCTGATGGATATGTTTAGCACCATGCAACAATTCAAAAGTTTGCAAGAACAACGATTTGAAGGCTTGGAAGAATTGATTGTCAAGTTCAACGATGCTGTCAAGAACTTCCGGGCGAAGAACCATGATTTGTTGGATTTCCAATTGAACAAATTCGATCGTGATTACGTCGACTTCAATGCCCGAATGAATGAACTGGAAAGTTCCTTGCAACAATTGATCAACCAATCGTTTGAAAACATTGGCAGCATTGAGCAATCTTTGAATCTGTTGAAGAATTACCAAGCGATTTTGCATCGGGAGAATCTACGCGCCGATTTGGATTCGAAGTTGTCGATTATCTTCAACAATTACGGGCAAGAATTGGGAGAGATCGAACAAATCTATGAACGATTCAAGCATGCTCCCCCCATTGCCCGCAATATGCCACCGGTCGCTGGCAATATCATTTGGGCACGTCATTTGTTGCGTAAAATTGAAGAGCCGATGAACAAGTTCCAAGACAACAAGGCGCTCTTGTCCACCCGGGAGTCGAAGAAGATCATTCGTCAATACAACAAAGTCGCGCGGACGTTGATTGCGTTCGAATATCTCTGGTATGAAGCTTGGTGTGGCAGTGTCGAAGCCGCCAAGGCCGGATTGCAAGCGACGTTGATCATTCGTCATCCGCAAAGCAACAAGTTGTACGTCAATTTCGATCCGGAGATTTTCCAATTGTTACGCGAGGCCCGTTGTCTCGTGAAATTGGACATTGCCATTCCTGAATCCGCGAAATTGATTTTGTTGCAAGAAGATAACTTCAAGGCTTGTTACAACGACTTGAAATTCATGATTGCGGAATACGAACGAATCACGGCGAAGATCATTCCGGTGACGACGAAGTTGTTGACGCCCTATTTACAAACGTTGGAATTGAAATTACGTCCTGGTTTGGTCTCGTTGACGTGGACCTCGTTGAACATTGATCAATACAAAGCGGGTATTTATGCGGGATTGAAACGTTTGGAAGAAATGGTGGTCAAGATCAATGACATTGTGGAGAATCGGGTCCAGAAGAATTTGAAGCAAATCAGTCGCGTGGTCTTGGTGTCGTTGCCGAATGAACGTACCGTGACGTTGGAGGAATTCGTACAGATGCAGGAATCGTCGGTACGATCGAGTACGTATCAATTGGCCATGCGGAATTTGGAAGTGGAAAATGCCGTCGGGGATTTGTTGGCGATTGTGCAATCGTCGCAGATCGATTCCTCCATTGAACCTGTGAGTCAAACAGACATTGACGAAGTGCATGATCATTTCAGTGAACTGACGTATCAAGCGTATTTGAACACGGTGAAAACGTCGTTGAATCTGTTGAAGAAGAAAGTCTGCTACCGTGTGGGTCAACCGGACGTCGACCCGTTCTTTGAAGTCGATGTACAATTGAGTGTTCCTTCGGTACGGTTAAGCCCCTCGTTGGATGAAATTCAATCGGCGATCAATTTGTCCGCGACGGCGGTGTTTGGTTGCATGAAGAAGATGTGGCAATGGAAACAAAACCATTTGTCCGAGAAAGACCGCGTCTCCTATTTCGATATCATGGGCCATGACATTGAAATCATCAAAACCGTGTTGCTCTTGACCGGTGCCATGCATGGTACCCGGAACATCGTCCAGGAATACTTGCGTTCGTTTGGCAAATACGATTGGTTGTGGAAATACGACAAGGAACAAACCTATCGCGTGTTCATGCGTCAAAATCGATCCATCAATGATTTCGAAGCCGAATTGACCAAATTCATGACCCTCGAGAAAGAAATCTCCAGTATTGCGACCATTCGAAAGATTGGTGCCTTGCGCTTGAATACGACCAACATCAAAAAGCAATTGACGACCGAATCCCGGGAATGGAAAGTCCTTTATTCCAACAAGGTCCACAAATTGGCGAAGGATGCCATGGCGGAATTGTACGAATCGTTCCGTGGTTTCACCAACAAATTGAATTTGGAGGTGCAAACGTTGGATACCCTCGGCTATATCATGGGCATTTTGAAAGAAATCCGCGAAAAGGAATCCTCCATTGAGATGAAGATCTCCCCCATTCTGGACATGTACATCATGTTGGATCACTATTTACCCGGTGGAGTTGTCAACCCCGAAGAATTGGAACAAAAGGCCAACATGTTGGTGAATTGGCGGAAAGTCGTCGAACATGCGGATTCGGTCGCCAATGGCTTGGCGGCGTTGCAAGGCAAATACATGAAACAATTGATGTGGGATATCCGTGAATTTGGGTTGGATGTCCGTGCCTTCCGGAAAGATTTCGAGACGAATGGACCGATGTTGCCGGGGATCAAACCCCACATTGCCGTCGAGAAATTACGGAAATACAAAGATGAATTGGGTTCCCGGGAACGCAAATTGGAAATTTATCGCAACGGTGAAACCCTCTTCGCCTTACGGCCCACCCGGTTCACCGAATTGGTGAAAACCCGGAAAGACGTGAATCTGATTGATCAATTGTACAGCATCTACAGCGATGTCCTGTTGAGCATCAAGAATTGGTCGATTCTGAAATGGGAAAATGCCGCCGATCAGATTCCCGCGATGGTGGACCAAGTGAATGGCTTTGAACAACGCACGAAGAAATTGCCCAAGAAACTGCGGGAATGGCAAGCGTACGACGAAACCTGCCAGAAAATCACCGAATTGCAGGTGTTGTTGCCGCTCTGTGCCGGGTTGTGCAAGCCGTCGATTAAACCACGTCATTGGATTGAAATCAATACCTTGATTGCCCCCACGAAGACGTCGTTGCCGTATCAAGACGAAGACTTTTGTTTGGCGCATATCTTTGACTCGGGCATGAAACAATTCAAAGAAGAAGTCGAAGAGATTTGTGACGGGGCCGACAAGCAATTGCAAATTGAAAAGAAGGTCCAAGAATTGAAAGAACGGTGGGCGTTGGCCTCGTTTGAATTCGCCATGTGGAAAAGTCGCGATGTCCCCGTGTTGAAGGCCTTTGGCTTCGTCATTGAAGAGTTGGAAGAGGCGCAGTTGCTGTTGCAGACATTGTTGAGTGCCCGCCATGTGGCCCCGTTCCGAGACGATGTGCAAAAGTTCCTCACGACCTTGTCCGATACCGCCGATACGTTGGAGATGTGGGTGAAAGTGCAAATGTTGTGGACGAGTTTGGAAAGTGTCTTTCTGGGCGGGGACATTGCCAAACAAATGCCCATCGAAGCCAAGAAATTCTCGAAAATCAACAAAGATTGGGAGAAATTGATGACGCGAGCGGCAGAAGTGAAATTGGTCGTGGCGAGTTGTGGCAACGAACTGTTGCGGACGACGTTGCCGGTCCTGTACAGTGAATTGGAGAAATGCCAGAAGTCCCTCGAAGGGTATTTGGAGCAAAAGCGGTCGAAGTTCCCTCGTTTTTACTTCGTGTCCAACCCCGTGTTGTTGTTGATTCTGTCGCAGGGATCCGACCCCCAACAAATGCAACCGTATTACGAGAAAGTCTTTGATTCGATTGATCGGGTGGTCCACAGCAAAGCGGACAAGACGTTGATTCAAGAAATCTTGTCCATCATTGGCAATGCGAAAGAAGTCGTCGCGTTGAATAAACCGGTCAAGGCGATTGGCAACATTGAAGATTGGTTGGGCGAAATTGAAAAAGAAATGCAACGGTCGTTGAAGAAATTGAGTGAAACGGCCGCCTCGGAGTGTTTGAGCATGCCCTTTCGTCAATTTGTGAACAAATCGTGTGGTCAATTGGCCCTGTTGGGCTTGCAAATCATGTGGACCACGCAATGTCAAGATGCCCTGAGCAAAGCACGTGCCAACAAACAAGTGATGATTGAAACGAACAAACAACAACTGGCGACGTTGACCGATTTGTCGCAGTGGTGTTTGGAAGATTTGGGGACGAAGATGAACCGGATCAAAATTGAAACCCTCGTGACGGTGCAAGTCCATCAACGCGATGTCTTTGCTGATTTGACGAAACGTTTCCGCGATCGGAAATTGACCGATGCGAATGACTTTGAATGGTTGAAACAAACGCGTTTCTTTTGGCAAGCAAATGCGCAAGATGAACATGGCCAAGGTGCCTGTGTCATTTCCATTTGTGACGTGGATTACAAGTACAACAATGAGTATCTGGGTTGCAAAGAACGGTTGGTGATTACCCCATTGACCGATCGTTGTTTCATTACGTTGTCCCAGGCGATGGGTATGTGTCTCGGGGGTGCGCCCGCGGGTCCGGCGGGGACGGGGAAAACGGAAACGGTGAAGGATTTAGGTCGTGCGGTGGGTGTCTTTGTCGTGGTGACGAATTGTACCGATCAACAACGTTTCACCGACATGGCCCGTATCTTCAAAGGATTGTGTCAAGCGGGTCTCTGGGGTTGTTTTGATGAATTCAATCGCATTGAACTGCCGGTGCTGTCGGTCGTCGCGCAACAAGTCTTGGCGATTACCAATGCGAAACGTGCCCGCACCCCGGCGTTTACCTTTCCCGGTGATGCGCAAGAGATTCGGTTGAATGACCATGTGGGGTATTTCATCACGATGAACCCGGGTTACCAAGGACGTCAAGAATTGCCGGAGAACTTGAAGGCGTTGTTCCGTGGCGTCGCAATGATGGTCCCCGATCGTGAAATCATCATCAAGGTGAAGCTGTGTTCAGTGGGTTATCAAAGCTTTGCCGAATTGGCGCGTAAATTCGCGGTGCTGTATGCGCTGTGTGAACAACAGTTGTCGAAGCAAAAGCACTACGATTTCGGGTTGCGGAATATTTTGTCCGTCTTGCGTTCTGCGGGAGAAATCAAACGCAATCGATTGCAAGATCCTGAAGAGGCTCTGTTGATGAGTACCTTGCGGGATATGAATTTGTCGAAATTGGTGGCGCAAGATGTGCCGTTGTTTTTGTCGTTGATCGGGGATTTGTTTCCCAATTTGACCATGTCGAAAGGTCGGGATTACGATGAATTGAAGGCGGCGTTGGCCAATGTCGTGGAAACCGAGAAATTGGTGATGCACAACATGTGGCAAGTGAAAGTGATTCAATTGTACGAAACGACCTTGGTCCGTCACGGGATTATGATGGTGGGGCCGGCGGGTTCCGGGAAATCACGGATTACCAATTGTTTACAAGATTCCTTGAGTCAAACGACCGGTATTGCCCATAAACGGATTCGTATGAACCCCAAGGCAATTCGTGCGGAAGAAATGTTCGGCGAAACCGACAAGTTGTCCGGGGAATGGTTGGATGGTATCTTTGCCGCCATGTGGGCGAAATTCAACGATCGCAACCGCAAGGATATTCAATGGATCATGTGTGATGGCCCCGTCGATGCCCTGTGGATTGAAAACTTGAACACGGTGTTAGACGACAACAAAATCTTGACGTTGGCCAATGGCGATCGTATTCCGATGACCGACAATGTGAAGTTGTTGTTTGAAGTTGAAGATTTGCGGAATGCATCCCCAGCCACCGTCTCACGTGCGGGTATTATCTTTGTCTCAGAAAGTGATTTGGATTGGGAACCCGTGTTGCGGTCCTGGTTGATGAAGAAACCTCCGAATCAATCGTCTATTTTCGGACCCTGTTTCAAAGACTTTGTCGGTGTCTGTGAAGGACCCAAGGCCTATGGGCATTTGTTTGTCTTTGTACAAAAGAATTGCAAACCTGTTTTACCCTGTGCACGTGTGGGGATGATTGAAGGCTGTTGTCATTTGTTGGATGGGTTGTTGGACATTTGCAACCTCGCGACCGCGCCTGATGCCTTGCGGTTGGAATTGGAACGCTTGTTTTTGTATGCCCTCTGTTGGTCGATTGGGGGTCTGTTGGAAACTGACGATCGCATGAAATTCTCGACGTATGTGACCGGGTTGGTGAACAAGTCGACGTCGGGTACCCAAATCTTGCCCACGTTTGACTTGCCCAGCGATACGTTTTTTGAATTCCGGATCAACCCGGATTCGATGGAATGGGAACGATGGGTGGCCCCCATGTGGGAATACCCCAACATCGAGGAACCCGATTTCTCGTCGATGTTGGTGCCTACGGTCGAATCGACCCGGGCATCGTTCATTTTGCAAGCGTTGCATCCGAAACGGAAAGGAGTCATGATGACCGGTTCCAGTGGGACGGCGAAGACGTCGACGGCGTTGATGTTCTTTGATTCGATGTTGAATGAAAACATGCGCATCAAGAAATTGTGTTTCTCGTCGGCCACGACGCCGTTTATGTTGCAATCGGCGATTGAATCGGAATTGGACAAACGGGGCGGTAAATCCTTTGGTCCCCCCGGCGGTAAGAAGATGACGGTGTTCATGGATGACTTGTCGATGCCCGAGAAGAACAACTGGGGTGACCAACCGACGTTGGAATTGGTGCGTCAATTGGTCGAGACGTCCGGTTTTTGTTTCTTGGACAAGGACAAACGCGGCGATTTGAAGAACATTGAGGACTTGCAGTACATGGCGGCGATGGGACATCCCAGTGGCGGTCGACAAGACATTCCCAATCGATTGAAACGTCATTTCTTCATTTTCAACATGATTTTACCGTCGACGCAGGCGATCAACGAGATTTATGGACAAATGTTGGGCGGTCGTTTCCGTGGCGCCTCGCCGTATTTCTTGTCGGTGGTAGAAGCGTTGCCCACGTTGTCTGTCTCCATTTGGAATTGGATGCGTACGAAGATGTTGCCCTCCCCGAGCAAGTTCCATTATACGTTCACGTTACGTGAATTGTCGCGGGCGTTTCAAGGCATTTTACGGACCCCGCGTGTCTCCGTACCAGATGCCACGACGTTGGTGCGCTTGTGGCGCAATGAATCGGAACGTGTCTATGCGGACAAGTTGACGACGTTGGAAGACAAGGCGATTTTCATGGAACAATTGAATGCGAACACGCGAGAGTTGATTCACCTCGTGAATCAACCACGGACGGGGACCATGTCGAGTGCGTCCTCCATCGCTGGCAGTCGTCCCAATACGCAAGGGACCGCGAAATTTGGCTCCAAACAGGGCAACAAGAAACCCGCCGCCGGTGGGGCTGGCGGCGCCGGTGGTGGCGGTGGTGCATCGACGAACGGCTCCACGGCCGCGTCGGTGTCCAGTGCTTCGATGAAAGACGACAAGCTGCAATACGAGCAGTTGATGGCGATGGAAGAAGTCTTCTTCGTCGATTTCATGCGCGATGAAGAATACGACGACGACGGGGTCATGATCGCCGAGGCGCCCAAGTTGTACGAAATCGGCGGCAATTTGGAAACGATTCGCCAACGGGTCCAACTGTTCATGGGCAAGTACAACGAGCAATACCCCTCGCGCCCGATGAACATCATTCTCTTCGACGATGCCCTGCGTCATTTGATGCGTATTTCGCGTTGTCTGGGGATGCCCAAGGGATGCATGTTGTTGGTGGGTGTCGGTGGGTCCGGCAAACAATCGTTGACCCGGTTGGCGTCGTATTGTGCCGGTTGCACGACGTTTCAAATATCGATTACGAAGACGTACAATTTGAACAGTCTGTTGGACGACATTCGGCTCTTGTACAAGGCCTGTGGGCAAAAGGGCGAGAAAATCACGTTTTTATTCACCGAAGCCGAAATCAAAGACGAAAGTTTCATGGAAGTCGTCAACGCGATTTTGACGACGGGGGAAGTGCCCAATTTGATTCCGAAAGATGAATTGATGGTCATGGCGTCGGAGTTGCGCCCCCTCGCGGTGAAACAGATTCCGAATTTCGTGGATTCGCCGGACAACATGGTGAAATTCTTCATTGATCGGGTACGCAGCAATTTGCATGTCATTTTGTGTATGTCGCCCGTGTCCGCGAAGTTCCCCGAGCGTGCTCGGAAATTCCCGGGCATGACCGCGGGGTGTACGATTGATTGGTTCTTGTCGTGGCCTGCCGAGGCCTTGGTGGCCGTCAGTCAAGGATACATTACGAAGATGCCCATTGATTGTACCCCGGCCATCAAGGACCAATTGGTGGTGCACATGGGGCTGGTGCACAAGACGGTGGTCGATTCGTGTGAAGAATATTTCGCGAAAATGCGTCGCCATGTGTATCAAACCCCGAAGAGTTTCCTCCAGTTTTTGATGGATTATCAAACAATGTACAAGGCGAAATGTGATGAAGTGGTCATCAAGGCCAACCGGGTCGAAATTGGCTTGGAGAAATTGCAATCGGGTGCCAAGGACGTGGAGAAAATGAAAGTGGTCTTGGCGGAGGAGGAAGTGAAATTGAAAGAATCAGAAGAAGCGACCAATGCGATGTTGATGAAACTGGAGTTGAGCTCGATGGATGCCAAGAAGGAAGCCGATGCCGTCGCCAAGATCAAGGAAGCCTGTCAAGCCGATGCGGAACGTATTGCCGGTGAAAAAGCTGATGCCGAAGAAGATTTGGCGAAAGCTCAACCGTTTTTGGAAGAAGCGGAACGAGCGGCGAATTCCATCAAGGCGCAAGATTTGAATGAATTGAAGAAACTCGGTGCGGGCGCCGCGACGATCATCAAATTGATTTTTGATTGTGTCTCGTTGTTGAAAATGGGCCCGCTGGTGCGGGTGGAACCTGCCGAAGTGACGTTGGGTGTGGGCAAAGAAAAGAAAACATTCATGTTCATCAAAGATTCCTTCAAATTGGTGCAATCGGGTTTGTTGGCCGACACGCGGTTCTTGCAAAACATTGTGAACTTTTCTCGCAACGAAAAGGACTTTATCAATGATGAAACGGTGGAATTGATGGCGCCGTATTTGTCGTTGGAAGGGTTCAATGGGTATACGGCGAGAAATGCCTCGAAAGCGGCGGAAGGACTGTGTATTTGGTGTCGTGCGATGATTGAATACAACGGCGCGTCGAAGGTGGTGAAACCGAAGTTGGAAGCGTTGCGTTTGGCCGAAGCCCGTCTGCAAGATGCGGAACGTGATTTGATGAAAGCGGAAATGCGGTTCAAAGCGTGTCAAGATGTGTTGGCGGCGTTGCAACAAGATTTCGATCGGCAATTGGCAGCGAAACGTGCGATTGAAGAGAATGCGAAAAACACGCGTAAACGCATGGAACAAGCGACGTCGTTGATTTCGGGTTTGTCGGGTGAGCGTGTTCGTTGGAACAGCGATCGAGAAGAATTTGCCAACATCAAACAACGTTTGATTGGGGATGTCGCCTTGGCCTGTGCCTTTGTCGCCTATTGTGGTCCGTTCAACCAAGATTTCCGTGAGTATTTGATTCGTCACAAGTTGACGGATGATTTACGGGAACGGAAAATTCCCTTTTCGTTACAATTGGATTTGACCGATTTCTTGGCGGACATTGGCACGATCGGTGATTGGAACTTGGCCGGCTTGCCCACGGATCCCCTGTCGATTCAAAATGGTATTCTCGTGACACGTAGCAATCGTTTTCCCTTGTTGATTGATCCCCAGGGACAAGCGTTAAATTGGATTTGCAATTTCGAAGAATCGAACATGCCGCATTTTGGGTCGACGAATTTCACGAATCCCCGTTTCCGTGAACAGTTGGAGTACTGTATGGCGGAGGGCAAAGCGTTGATTGTCGCGGGCGTGGAAGAAGATTTGGATCCCATGTTGATTCCCGTGTTGGAGAAACAAGTGATCACGAAGGGCAAATCGAAGTACATTTCCCTCGGCGGCAAAGTCTGCGATTACCACGAATCCTTTATGATGTACCTGGTCACCCGGTTACCCAATCCACATTTCACACCCGAAGAACAATCCCGTTGTACCATTGTGGATTTCACGGTGACCCAGAAGGGACTAGAAGAGCAACTGTTGGGACGCGTCATTCAAAAGGAACAACGCTCGTTGGAAGAAAGTTTGAAAAATGTCCTCGAGGATGTGAACAACAACACGAAGGCGTTGTTGCGTCTCGATCAAATGTTGTTGGAACGGTTGTCGGAGAATACGGGCAATTTGTTGGACGATGAAGAATTGATCAATGTCTTGGCGGATACGAAATCGAAATCGACCGATGTCAAAGAGAAATTGGTGTCGGCGGCGGAAATGCGGAAGAATATCAATGAAAAACGTGAACAATATCGTCCCGTGGCGACGCGTGGTTCGGTGTTGTACTTTGCCATCGTGGACATGTCCAAGGTCAATTGTATGTACCAGACGTCGTTGGATCAGTTCCAAATGTTGTTTGACAAGTCGATGGAAGTGTCGGAAAAGGCCAATTTGGCCTCGAAGCGGGTGAACAACATCATCGATTCGATGACGTACGTCACCTATCGGTACATCAACCGCGGCCTGTACGAACGTGACAAGATTTCGTTCAAATTGATCGTGACGTTTAAGATTTTGTTGACGGCGGGCAAGTTGGAAGAACGCCATATTTCCTTGTTCTTGCGAGCCGGATCGGCCTTGGATATTCATTCCATTCGTGCGAAACCGTTCGCTTGGATGTCGGATGAAGCCTGGTTGAATATTTATCAATTGTCGATTGCAAATCCGATTTTCAAAACGATCGCCGAAGATATTCAAGCGAATGAATCGGCGTTTGTTCCGTGGTACAATGAAAATGAACCGGAGAAATTCCCGGTCCCGGTCATTGAAAGTCGGTTGGCGATGGATGAAGAAGTGTTGACGAATTTCCATCGGTTGTTGGTCGTACGTTGTATGCGGGAGGATCGTACGTTGTTGGCGGTGAATGATTTCATTCGCAAAACGGAAAGCATTGAAGTCTCCAGTGGCAAATTGCCGACGATGGGGCCCAAATATGTGGATCCCGTCACCGATACGGTGGATACCGTCTATCGTGAAATGGATGCGGTGACACCGGTGATTTACTTGTTGTCCGCGGGTGCCGATCCGACAGATTCCATCGAGACGTTAGCCCGTCGTAAACGGAAAGAAATTGAATGTGTTTCGATGGGCGAAGGGCAAGACATTGTCGCGACACGTGCCATCAATGCGGCGGTCTCGTTGGGTTCCTGGGTCATGTTGCAAAACTGTCACTTGGGGTTGGCGTTCATTGATTCGTTGGAAGAAATTCTGTTGAAATTACGTGCTCCGGAGTCTGGCTGTTCAACGGATTTCCGATTGTTTATCACCACCGAACCGCATCCCAAGTTTTCCATTGGCTTGTTGCACATGGCGACGAAAGTGACCAACGAACCGCCGAAGGGGTTGAAAGCCGGATTGCAACGTTCGTACACGGTGATTGTGGATCAGGATCGATTGGAACGATTGGAATCATCGAATTGGCGTACGTTGTTGTTTGCCTTGTGTTTCTTACACAGTGTGGTGCAAGAACGTCGCAAGTTTGGACCGTTGGGGTGGTGTGTGCCGTATGAATTCAACGACGGTGATTTGAATGCGACGATTATGTTTTTGGAGAAACATTTGGAGTTTTCGTCGTCGTTGTCGTTTACGACGTTGCAATACATGACGGCGGAGGTGCAATACGGTGGACGTATCACCGATGATTTGGATCGTCGTCTGTTTGGTGCGTATACCGAAGCTTGGTTGTCCCCCACCACGTTGGGGAACAACTTCTCGTTCAACCCCGATCATCCTATTTTCAAAATCCCGGACAATTTCGCGTACAAGATTCCGCATTATTTGGAATGGGAAGATTACATGGGGTACATCCAGAAATTCCCCGAAATTGATTCTCCCGAGGTCCTGGGCTTGCATCCCAATGCGGATTTGACCTTCCGTTTCAAGGAAGTGACGCAATTGTTGGATACGATTGTTGAAACGTTGCCGAAGCAATCGTCGAGTGGCGGTGGCGGCGGTGGTGGGGGTAGCGGTGGGGGTGGAGGTGGTGGACCGGTCAAGACCCGGGAAGAAATTGTCGCGGCGAAATGTCAAGAATTGATTGGTTCCGCCCCGGCGGATTACCATGAAGATGACGTCGAAGATCGCATTCTCTCCTCGGCCTTGGGTGGCTTCGGGATTCCGTTGAATATTTTCTTGTTCCAAGAGGTGCAACGTATGCAATTCGTCATTGATCGTGTGAAGATGACGTTGAATGTGATCATGCAAGCCATTCGTGGTGAAGTCGTGGTGACCTCGGAAGTGATGGACAGTATCAATGCGATTTACGATGCCCGTGTGCCACGGTTGTGGTTGTATTCGGCGGCTGGTGATGAAGTGTCGTGGTTGTTGCCCAGTTTGGGTTTGTGGTATGGTAGTTTCTTACAACGGGACAATGCCTATCGTGCGTGGTTGCAACACAATCGACCTCATTCCTTCTGGATGACGGGTTTCTTCAATCCACAAGGTTTCTTGACCGCGGTACAACAAGAAATCACTCGTAATCATGCTGCAGAGAAATGGTCGTTAGATCAAGTAGTCTTGCATGCAGAGGTGACGGAGCATAATGTGGAACATGTTCGTTCCCATCCGAAGGAAGGTGTCTATGTCCATGGCTTGTTCATGGATGGCGCCGCGTGGAATATCAACGAAGGGTCGATGGTCGAGTCAGCCCCCAAAAAGTTGTTCTCCCCCATGCCCGTGCTGATGGTGACTGCATTGACCAAAGCCGCACGCAAAACAGTTGCAGGTGCAGCGAGTTATGGACCGTTCGGTCCCTACGAGTGTCCTGTGTACAAGTATCCGGCCCGAACGGATCGGTATCTCATTTTCCAAGTTCTCTTGCCAACGATGAACCAAAAACCGTTGCATTGGACCTTGCGAGGCGTAGCATTGTTGTGCTCGACTTCTTAAAAGACCCGAACGAGTCATCTACACAGATGATTCTGTCGGTATTGTTTATGTGTATGTGTATGTGTCGCGTGTGTCATTTCAAAGAAAAAGAAAACCACAAAAAAAAAGAAGAATATGTTGATAGAAGGCCAGAAAAAGATAAAGAAAGAGTAAAACATATTCAAACTATTCTCAACAAACAATAGCACCCGATTTCTATCGGTAATAGGGGCAGGTAGGCGCACCAGGCACGCAGATCAGGGTAAGTAGCGATTTGTGTTCTGGGTATTTGGGTAGCAGCGCCGTTCCAGCAGCCAGCCAACCAGCGAACAGAGCGGCAGAGGAGGTTCGATCGCTGATGGTGCAATGGGTGCATCAAATCAACACGATACATAATCCATTATTGTCCATTGTTTGTTGAAATGCCACCAAAGAAAGGATCTAAGCGTGTACCTGAGCCGGTGCCTGAGCCCGAGCCAGAATCTGAATCCTCGGAAGAGGAAGAAGTTGACGAGGAAGAAGTCGACGAGGAAGAATTCGAAGTCGATGACGACGAAGACGATGAAGAAGGCGAAGATGAGGATGAGGATGAGGATGAAGATGACGAAGATGTGGATGAGGAAGCAGAATCTGTTGATGGCGAAGCTGAAGGTCGTGCCGACCATGAGGATGTTGTGGACGACCTCAACTACGATTTGTTCAATCTCACCGCCAGTCATTACCATCCTCTTGTTTGGAAGAAGGTATCTAAGCGAGAAGAAGTGTTGTTGGAGGAAACTCAACGAGCTGCTCAACTATTATATAACAAGTAAGGCAAACACGTCGCTGTCGGTGCATTGTCATGTTGCTTACAATTTCGATTGTTTAGGCTACGAGCTCTGCCGACTGATATGTCGGAGACAGGCCCCGTCACTGTTCTGCCCGCTGAAGTTCTTTCATTGCCTCGGTTTAAGAAAATTCCCGAGCCAAAGCCTGAAACGAAGTGGGAGAAGTTCGCTCGTGAAAAGGGTATCAAGAAGACGAAGAAGGATAGAATGCTTTACGATGAGACCACTGGCGAATATGCCCCACGCTTTGGCTACAAGCGCACCAAGGGCGGACTTGAAGATCAGGCAATAGTAGAAATCAAGCCCGGGGATGATCCTTATGCTGACCCTTGGGCCGAAGATAGAAAGCAAAAGAAAGCACGAGTGGACAAGAACGCGCAGCAACAAGCCAAAAATCAATCTAGAGCCTTGAAAATCAAAGGAAAGGGCAAGCCAGCTGGAGTCACTTCATATAGCCCGGAGGCAGTACCTGGTATTCCGCTCGAGTTGACCGGAAAGCAAGCCAAGCGAGGAAAGGGTGGAGTCAAGAGTGCGTTGAAGCTCGCACAGGTGTCAACGGCGTCGATGGGTCGATTCGATGACTACAGAACTGGAGAGCCAGAACGAAAGTTGACTGGCAACAAGCGAAAGTTCCGTGACAATTTCAAGGCGATTGGTGAGGAGAAGGATTCGATGAAGGCACAGCTTCGATTTGTGGCCGACAAAAAGAGCAAGCGCGAAAAGGGTGTTACCAACTCTTTGGCTGCCTACGAGGGTATTTTGCCCGATGCTCCTTCGTTCTCTTTCAAGAAAGGAAAGGGCAAGGGCAAGGGAGGTGCATCTACTGATAAGAAGAAGAGAAAGTAAACCTTTAGTATTCACTTGCTTTCAACCCGAAATCATATCCAGGCCTCTTCTTCATCACGCTGTCAAATCTAGACTTTCGGTGCAAATTTACTAGGGACATCACTGCGTGTTCCACCTGTCTTTTACATTTACAGTTTATACTGTCGACAATGAAGAAGTACAGTTGCTACCCAAGTGGTCCTATTTCAATTGATCAAAGACCTTTGCGAAATACCCGCTCAGTAGTTGTAATCGACTTCGAAAAAGACCAGGATTCACATTTCCAATTCCAGCCAACAGATAATTCTTGCCCACGGCGGATATCGCAAAGTACCCTTGTTCGGTCTTGACCAAATGAAAGGATATTTCATTGGAAGATCCTGCACATGATAAGAAGCTGTTACAGTTCAGTTCGACATAAAAACGAATTGTCCATGGTCTCACCTGATACATATTGTGTCCATACCGTTGAGGCAATGGCAGTTAAAGCCACCTCGTCAGGTAAATCCTCGTGCCTTGGATCTCTTTTCATTGCCTGGTGTTCCTCCGAAAAGCAGGAAACGACTATACTACCCTCTACGGTCAACAAGCACAACCCTTGGATACCATCAGAAACACTCGATCGTAGTACTTCTTGTAATTTTCTTGCTGCCAACATATTCTTCGCGATGGTTCGAGATGGGTTACGTATGAACGTGATCCGGTCAAAATACCTCGAATTGAAAAAGAGAATCAAGGGATGAATTACTACAACAAGCCCTTCACAAGATAGGTCACTATTCAATCAGTACGAATGACTAAAATGGAACAAATGATCTGATTTAGACGGCATCTACACTTTGTCGCAAAGAAGGTCCTTGTCGCCGCGATGATGATGATGAGGAATGAAAGCCGTTTCGATTTCGGCGTGTTGTGGACACACACCACGGGTACACTGGTGAAGTGTGCACTGGAAAATACGGCATACCATTTTAAGGACACGAAAAGCTCATGAAATGAAGGAGATTAAAAGGTATTACAAATTAGGTGGAGTAGTGATATGCCTCGGACATTGTCAGTGAGTGTTCCAGCACCCCTCGAAGGTGATCGATTTTGTCCCACGTCAAATACAGTGTGTTGAAGTGGGTGGCATACAACAACATTTGATTTTCTTTCAACTCTTTCGGAGAAGCAATAGATATTTGCTCAGTTCCATCCCTTGTGAATAACACCATGTAACTAATGGTGCCATGTACCGAAACCAACACTTTGGCTCTTTGTACTTGTTTGATTTCGTCTTCAAAACTTAAATCCGATGGAACAAAGCATTCCACCCGATATTTGTCTTTGTAAGTATCAATTTTTTTAAGTGCTTTTGTCACTTGTGCACAGAGATCATTGATAATGGACCCACCAGCCGAACCAACTGTTCTCAAGCCCACTAATATAAGATTTTCTTGTGGGGGCATGGCTTCTTTGATTCGACCGACTACGTAATCTCGGAAGTCTCGGAAATATAGAGCTCTTGTCAAATCTAATGACTTCAGTCCATAAGAAGACCCTTGACCAGTAATCATATTCTTAAAGCACAATGACTGGCTTCGAAGGTCGTCAACATACATCGGCTGATGATTGTAAAAATGCGACCACATGGTATTGAGGCGGTTAAAACATGCTTGCTGATATGTGCCCAAGGATCTATTGTATTGAACAACACGATGAGAAAAGGCTTCCTCCAATGTGCTGAACAATCTGCATTTCGTTTCAAATACTTGTTGGGCTTCTTCCAAAGGAAAGCGAAATAGCTTCGAAGCAGCAAAGGTTGGCATGACATTGTCGTTGAGATAGTGACCATGGTTGAAGCTCCAACTATTTGCATCTAGAAAAGCGTATTTCACACTGTGGAACGGATATTGAGCAGGAATGGCCGAATATTCTGTAGACACGGGCATTGTGAACGCTCTCAAATAACTTAAATGGTTCACGTTTCCACCAAATCCAGATGGAAGATACTCAGCAGGAACGGGTCCATCTTTTGGGTATTTTTGGAAGAATGTCAAGGTTCCATTGACCAGGCAGACGTTGCGGTAATGGCATGTTCGGAACTCAGGATTGTTCAACGGCCAAACACGAACTGATGTTTGGAAAAGACTTTCTTGGTTGAACACTTGGCTCCCGCCAATGCATCGATAAGTAGAAAACTTCTTTTCATCTTCTGCATATGAGAGCTTCGTTTGGGTTATCCAGAAGAGGAAAACGGTCACAATCTGAAAAGCAATGTGCAGCATCTGAACAACGATGGTTTTCGATTTAGAAGAGACGTCCACTTTTTACGTTCGCAGCTGACACGTCTTTGTTCTCCAAATCACAATCTGAAGAGGTTCTGCTCCAAGAAAGGAAACAGAAGTCCAAAGTCTAACTTGATTCGATTTCCTATTTTTTTCGTCTTCTCGCAAGTGGAAATGATCGTCATCTTTAGGTCCCTTTCTTTCGGTTTCTGGATTTGAAGAAACATTTGACGCTCATTTGACTTGTGGTGAGAAGCCGTTGACGACGACCAGCTGCAGCGCCGCAGAGAGATTATATTCGAAAGTCATCAACAAACAAACACCACAACTAAATTGCCTATATCCTTCACTATTTCCTGCGGCGCAAACAAATATGACGACATTTGTCTCAGCTCTTGATTTGTGTCTTCCATCTCAGTTGAGAATTGGGATGATAGCGTCGGGAGTGGAAGAAGGGATCTATGCGGTCAACCTCACTGAACCTTGTTTCATGGTTTTGGTTAAGGCAGGGCAGAAATGTTCCATGTGGAAGGTGTCTTTGGCCGATGACATCATTTCGAAACATGTATGAACTCTCACTTTTTGGATGGAGGCTGTTTCTTGCAGAAACTGATCGATCCAATGGACATATAGGCCGAAGAGGACGTTGGTGTGTCCGATCCGAGCGGTGTCTCATCGTTTGCGACATATTTTCACGGTGCAATGGGGAAGCTATTGCATGTGGAGAACTTGGCCGGAAAGTATCCTGCGGATCCCGAATCCAACACATTGAGCATTCGTCTCGACTACCAAATTGGGTCCATGCAAATTGATGGTTTTCTGTCCCTAAATCTTGTTCAGGGCGAATCCTCCATCGACCATTACAATATGATGAAGATATTGTATACGTCCGATCCCACAAGAATGGTCTACTCATCTACTCGGTATATGCCCCTCGATGGCACCGGACCAACTGGATATCTTCGAACCGCTCCGTCGTCATCAGCCGCCTCAACTGTCGTAGATGTTACGTCTGGAGGAACAAAGGCGGTCGAAGATGATTATAATGTGGATGATGATGTGGCCATTGTAAAAGCAAAGAAGCGGAAGGCGACTGGAGTCAGTCTTTTCAATGCGAAGAAGGTACGCTTATTGTGACTCATTCGTCGTTGTCGCCAAAGGTTGTGGAGGTCTATGATCGAATTGAATTTTAGTATACGCACTGACAAGGTCTTTATTACGATATTGATCTATGTGTTGATAACATCGCATTCAATGAGACCTCTTCACTTGCCGCGCAAGCGACGTTTAATGCTGTCGGTATCTTACTAATCAGCGTTTCTTTTCTGTTATTGCTTTAGAGATGAAAAAAACTTTAACACCCTTTGACTCGTTTGCAATCGTGAACCGTCTTGTTGCACGCGCTGTGGTTATCCGCGGCGAGTGGCAGCTTTTGCTCTCCTTCGTATCTGTCCGTAAATAATATTTTTTGTATGTAGAATGTCACTCAATGTCGCTTCAACTTAACTTTTAGTACTTTCCTTATCGTATGGGTTTCTTCGTAAATTGTGATGAGATTGTGTCTCGATATATATTTTTGGATTCGGTTACTCGTTCCTGTGCAGGTTTAGCGGTTTACCGTGGCGACTTTCAATGGAGCCTCATCATCGTGTACACTTTTGGGGGAAAGTGGGTGTCTGGGCGGAGGGCCGGATCATCACCGCGAGCGAAAAACGTGGTCCTTGTGGCACGCAGGACACAGAAGGATCCATGGCAGCATTGTTGGCTCTATTTTGCTGCATCCAGTGGCTATCGCCCTTAGGATTCTCATCATTAGAATAGTTTTCCATTTGATTCTATCCGATGACGTCAAAGGAAGGTGCTCTGATCAACGCGGCGGCCGCCGTCCGTGATTACCATGTTGATCCGCGCTTGGAATACAGAACTATTGCTGGTGTTCAGGGTCCTCTCGTTATCTTGGAAAATGTCAAGTCTCCTCGCTTTGCGGAGATTGTGAACATTACCCTTGGTGACGGTGAAGCGCGTGTTGGTCAAGTTCTTGAGGTTGCCGGTAACAAGGCAGTTGTGCAGATTTTCGAGGGAACTTCTGGCATTGACAACACTAAGACTCGCTGCAAGTTCATGGGTGATGTTTTGAAGATGCCTATTTCGGAGGAAATGCTTGGTAGAAGTAAGTATCTTAAATTGTGGAACTATTAAGATGACATCGAATAACATGTCCGTAATTTTTAGCGTTCAACGGATCTGGTCGCCAAATTGACAAGGCCCCTGCTGTGTTGGCTGAGGACTACTTGGATATCATGGGTATGCCTATCAACCCCGCCTCGAGAGACTACCCTAAGGCTATGATCCAGACTGGTATCTCCGCTATCGACGTCATGAACTCCGTCGCTCGTGGTCAGAAGATTCCTCTTTTCTCTGCTGCCGGTCTTCCTCACAACGAAGTCGCTGCCCAAATTGTGAGACAGTCGTCCTTGGTGCAACTTAAGGACACGTTGGACGGTCACGAGGAGAACTTCGCCGTGGTGTTCGGTGCTATGGGTGTCAACATGGAGACTGCCCGCTTTTTCAGAAATGACTTCGAAGAGTCGGGTGCCATGGAGCGTACTGCGCTTTTCTTGAACTTGGCCAACGATCCCACCATTGAGCGTATCATTACTCCCCGTTTGGCCTTGTCCACGGCTGAGTACCTGGCTTACGAGCGTGATTTGCACGTGTTGTGTATCTTGACTGATATGTCTTCGTATGCTGATGCCTTGCGTGAGGTTTCTGCTGCCAGAGAAGAAGTTCCTGGTCGCAGAGGTTATCCTGGTTATATGTACACTGACTTGTCGACAATTTATGAGCGTGCTGGTCGTATTGTTGGCAGAAACGGATCTATCACCCAGTTCCCTATCTTGACCATGCCTAACGATGATATCACTCACCCTATTCCTGATCTGACGGGCTATATCACTGAGGGTCAGATTTACTTGGACCGCAAATTACAATCGAAAGAAATTTTCCCTCCTATCAACGTGCTTCCATCTTTGTCTCGTTTGATGAAGTCTGCCATTGGTGAGGGTATGACCCGCGAAGATCACGGCGCTGTATCGAATCAGTTGTACTCATCGTATGCCCGTGGTAAGGATGTTATGGCCATGAAGGCTGTCGTCGGTGAAGAAGCCTTGTCCCCCGAGGATCACTTGTTCATCAAGTTCGTCGAGAAGTTCGAGGGCAAGTTCATTGCTCAGGGCAGCTACCAAAACCGCTCCATCTTCGAATCATTGGATTTGGCTTGGGAACTTCTCCGAACGTTCCCTCCCAACTTGCTCAACAAGATCGATCCTGGTACTCGCGACAAGTACTATCCTCGTGGAAAGACTTTCGGCAGACCTCCTTATGTTGCCCCCAAGGGTCACCATTAAGCGGTCGGTACAACATTAACTGGAATCGTTTCAGTATTTGTGGAGAAGGTCTTGGATTGGAGTTTTTCGCGCCTTTTTGTTCTTGGCGACTTGTGTCGATATTGATAGTTTTCCATCTCTACAGATGGGCCCTTCTTTCCATGCGAATCTCGTTCTCGAGTAGGCTTCGCAATGGTCTTGATTTGTGCCGTGGTAGGTGCTCATCAAGCTCATCGGATAGAAGTTAGCATGCACAAAAGAAAAAAGTTTATAAAAATAACTTTGTGTAAACATTGGAAATTATGTTGTTTGTTTTGTACTTAAGTGTTATTGTTGAAAAAGTGTTCCCAAGTTGTGCCATTGACAGTCACTTTCAATTTTAGAATCGGACCCGTGTGTCCTTGGGCGTCAGGAACTTACTGCACGGCGACAAAAACGTATTTTCCAACCAATATGTTGATGTGTACAACTGCATATGTATCACAATACGGTATCCGTAGAGAGCCTTGTTCTGAAGAAACGAGAAAGCCAAGTGGAAGTGCACCCAACAATAACAACGGACGGACACTCATTCGGTATGTGAAGCCTGCAGGAAAACGGGTCGCCTCGATCGATGATCTTGCCTGCCCACCGTCGAGTTTGAGTGAGAAGAAGACTTTCTTTGGCGGGTGGTTGAAATGCACCCAGAACACAATACAAAGACAAAAGAGATTGTTACCAATGTTCAATTTGAATGACGATGAAGATCGTCCTGCGGGAGGAGCGCAGCAAGCGGATCGCGATTTTTATCGTAAGAACTTCACTCATTTCAACTCGGTGACCAACTATTTAGATCATCGATTGGACTCTGCTGGTGATGACTTCACTCAAACCCCTCAGCCACATTACTCTTCGTTAGTCGATCAATTGCCTATGTATGGCTATCGAAATAATCCTGCTGATGGTGTTTGTATGAAGTTTTTGAAGAGAGGTTTCACGAAACCTCACAGAGTAATCTTCAATGCTGCTGTGTGGTCAGCAGATACACGGTGGTTAGTGCTTGGAACCTCTCTGGGTGATCTTGCCCTATGGGAAGGCGAGGCTCTTAAGGTCCATAAAATTATCTCTGTGCCAGCACACAAGGAGCTTCACAGTGACGGTGAGCGCATCAAAGAACACATTCCGATTACCTCTATGGCATGGAAGCGATATGGTAATTTGATGGCCACAGGTGATAGTCGCGGTCTCATTCAGTATTGTGATGAAACGTATCGCAACGTCTTCGTTACCAAAAACGCTCACACTGCTGCCGTGAGAGGATTGTCATTTTCTCCGCTGGATACGAAGCTGGCATCTTGCAGTGATGATTCGAAAGTGCACATTTGGACGCCAGGTTTCGATCGACCAGATCATGTCTTACAGGGCCATCTAAACGACGTTAAATGTCTAGATTGGCATCCTTATCGTTCTCTCATTGCATCGGGATCTCGTGATGCATCCATTCGATTGTGGGACCCCAGACAATCACAATGTTTGTCAACGATCACGGCTCATAAACGTCAAGTAAACTGCTGCCAATGGAATCAGAACGGAAATTGGTTAGCCAGTGGGTCGACTGATGGTTTGATCAAGATTTATGATATTCGGATGATGCGTGAGATGGAAGTGTGGAGAGGCCAAAATAGTGAAGTGTGTCGTATCGCTTGGCATCCCATTCACGAAACATTGATGGTCTCTGGAGGATTCAATGGATCGTTAGCTTACTGGATGTGTGGGCAGCATCAGGTATAAAACGTGGAATGAATTGCTTTGAAGAATGACTTTGATGTGTAACGTGTTTTTTCTTGTTTGTGTAGACGCCTCATTCGATCATTGGTGATGCACATCGGCAAATGATTGAAATGCTTGCTTGGCATCCTGGTGGATACGTTCTGGCATCAGGATCTCACGATTGTTTGTTGAAGTTCTGGTGTCGCGAACCCCCAGGAAGTCGCTTGGATCCAAGTATCGGCGAAGCCCAAGATAATGCCCCTGTGTACATGCATGGACCGTTGCCGGTTGGTACGGGTTACGTCCAAGTGCGTCAACCGGTCACCTTTGTCAATGCTGAACCACGCCATGATCGCGGCGATAGAGATGGTCGTGGTCGTGGAGATCGCAATGCAGCGATTCCTTCCGTCATCCGAAACATTCCCAGAAACAATTACAACAGTCAGCGTGGTGGTGGTGGTGGCGGTGGTGGTGGCGGTGGCGACCGCTTTGGCGACCGCGGTGGCGATCGCGGTGGCGGTGGGCGTCAAAATTATTATGGTGGAACTCCCTCTGACAGTCGAAAACGGAAGTACGAGGGTTAACTCTTTCCATAAAAATTGTAAATAATTCGATGCGGATCTGCGATCCATATTATTGCCTTCTTTGGATACCAGAACTGCATCGCTATGTTTACTCTTCGGCAGGGAGAGACGGAGGTAGAGGGCAACAAGACTCCATCGTCGTCGTCGTCGTGTCGCGCTGTCATCGAAAATTTTCGCCAATCTGCAAGTCTTGGGAAATGATTGTAAAGCCAATAGATTCACAGATATATGTGCTCAACAAAGCAAGCGAGTTTGCAACGAATCTTGATTTCCGTTGTGGAAGGAAATATCAGGGTTCTTATCAGAACGTTTTAGCTCCCTTTTTGGTTTCATAGAAGAAAAATGCCCCATGGTGGTGGCGGCGGCGGTGGCCCAGGAGGAGGAGGAGGGGGAGGAGGAGGTCCCGGAGGCGGAGGACATGGCTTTGGCGGTCGTGGATTTGGTGGACCTGGATTTGGTGGACCAGGTTGGGGACGTGGATGGGGTCCAGGATGGGGCCCGGGATGGGGTCCTGGTTGGTGGGGTCCAGGGTGGGGTCCTGGTTGGGGCCCGGGCCCGGGATATTGGGGACCTCCCCCACCAGGATTATTTTGGCTTTGCTGTGGCTCTCCCTACGCTTATCCCCCTCGTGAACCTGAAATTATTGTCGTGAACAGCGCAGACCGATCAACGCAACCTCCTCCTTCCTCTAATCCGGTTGGAGATGCCGTCGTTGTGTCACCGATCGCTGGGTCGGCGGAAGTTGTATCCTCCTATGCAGAGGTTTACACAGATGATTATGAATCTGGATTAAGTGAGATGCGGTGCTATCTTACGATACCATCGGATGCCGAAATGGGCCAAATATTGCGGATCAACATGGATGGGACAGAAAAAACAATTCAGATCCCGGGTTATGTTTCTCCTGGCGAAAAGGTTGTGGTTGTGGCTAATGCTGTCTCAGCGCCACTTGAGGCGAAGCTTATTTGAGATGTAGATATCATACTGTAGAAGTTTTGGGAGTATCACACTGTATAATGCAAGGTGAAGTCACATGAGGCTGTTTATTCATTTCGTTCGTAATGTTGAGTCCCTTTTCACTTGAATGAAGATTCATAGGTCCAAACGTATCTGGACAAACGTAGAACAAGAGTCTTGGTCACCAATAGGGAAGTTGTATGGGTTACAGTGTTACTTAACAGCGTAACAAAAGAGAAAAGCGTTACATTTTTGGCGTGCGATGCTTTGGTCTGTGGCAACTCCAAACTGGCAAGTCGTCACAAGTCGTCTGTATGGTGTATTTCATAATTGGAATCACTTCTTTCTCCTCTTCTGGAAGCGAACGACTGATAGCGGAGGAATGCTTATGTTGCTGGTCGTGATGGCGCTGGTATGCGCTGCAGTTGGCATAAATCAAGTTGCCGCAAACGAAGAACCGAACAAATATGGTTCACATGTCAGTCGTTGTGAATTCGAAGCTCTAAAACTTGGAACAGAGTTGTCAGACATCTACAATGCGCCTGATTTGTCTCATGACTGGTTTCAGCGCGTCTATCAAAATGAAATCGTTGAGAAGTTGGGATTTGCCCCATGGATGGCCAACGGAATTCCTGGGTCAGGAAACACTTTAACGGGTCAAAATGCTCGCGATTTGCACACTAAGAATCATTGGGTGGGTAGTTCTACAGATAGTAGCCCATATACTATCCTAAACCACAAGTGGATATACATGTTCGGGGACAGTACAACACGGCAAATGTGGGCTTCCTATGCTGCTCCATTCAAAGGCAATAACTTCGAACGAAATGCGAAGGAATGGACTCGAAGCTATTGCTCGAAGCAAGATCATCGAAAGCGTCACGGAGACCATGGACATTTTGATGACGAAGGTTGGCGAGGGCCTTGTGGGAAAAATGAAGTTACCTGCCATATCTCGGGGTACGGGGACAGAGGGCTGCTGAGTTACGATTGGAAGCACTTTCCGTTTGAAGATTATGATGAATTTATGTGGAGTGATCAAGGCCCATGGATTGCTGGATTTTCTGGGGAAGGTGTCCGGCGACCTGATCTTCTGACGATTCAAATGGGCCTTCATTCATGTTGGCATGCCGTTCCTGAAGGAATGTACAGTCAGCATCTCAACGGTACCAATCAGCAAATGATCGATACACACATTAATGATGTGACAAAGCTATTCTCGGCAGTGAGAAGAGCCATTGACACGCAGCCGAAAGATCCAGCCGCTCAACGAAATGCAACTACTGTTGTTATCTTGACGTCGGGTGTGACTGGGCTAGGAGAAGCGGGTCTGAAAACGGATGCATGTATTCAGAAAATGAATCGTGTAGTGTCTAGAGCAGCTCACGAACACAATTTTGTTGTGCTCGATCGAGGTGAAATTGAAAGAAGGTTTCTGCACAAGTCACTATTCGCACAAGATGTGACCGTTCCCCTCGAAATGCACCTTATCCAGCCAGCGCAGAATATCATCGCAACATCACTTCTTGATATATACCGATGTGCTCTTCGGTTCGATATTTCTCGATCGAAGAAGGCTGGCGACCCCGCGGTCACTTATCCGCTCAAGATTGATGTGAAGCCTATTGATGGCCACGCGCGCCCACTGCACATGCCACCACCAGCATAGGATCAATATCGCTAATCCAAACGTATAATATCAGCGCTAATTATTCCTTATTTACAAAAGTTGCTGCTGTCCATTGCCATTGTCAACCCGCTTATTTCATCTTGGACTCGGTGAAAAGAACGTGTTTTCGGACCACTGGGTCATACTGCAAAGAAAAACAAAGAAAGAGGTGAATTCAGAGTCAAGGTTAGAACGTTGATAAGAAGAAGCCGCGTACCTTCATCAGATTGAGCTTTTGGGGAACATTGCGAACATTCTTGGTCGTCACATAGAAGAAGCCAGTGCCAGCGGTGGACAAAAGCTTCAACGCGATAATCTTTCCCTTTGCCTTGGCCATATTCTCTTTTTGCTTGTCCAGACTTGTCTTGGATTATGATTGTACCGCTGTCACTTTGTTCGGGGATCAAAAACCAATCGGAAGAAGCCAAGCGATAGCAAAGCAACCAGCAGAGAACGCACCCGACCGAAACCACACAGCGACGCAGAGCGCTGCACTGAAAACTACCCAAACCCTTAAAAACCTCAGTTTATAGGAAGGAATTCGAACACATGTCCGCCGATCCGCCGAGTGAGTAGCGGCGCAGCCTTCCCTATCCTTGTTTCATGTTAACCAATGATGTTAAGCACGGAAAGTTTTAACATTAGAAATCGTTAATCTTTAAAAATAATAAAGAGCGACGAAAAAGACAGCTTTTCCTGCCGCCGCATGGCACGAAAAATGTTCCACGAAAGAAAGAACAAACAAATGAAGACGAAGAAAGGAGAGCCACTCAATTGCTGGTATAGTACATACTGAAAAAAGAGTTTGGCATATCGCTGACCAACCAAAAGATCACTAACTTAGTCACATGCGATCTTTGAGTCAAATGAACTGAGTGTAACAGCGAAGGCCTGGAAAGGAGAAATAGGCCACTGCATGTCCATGGTGAACTCATCTTTTCCCACACGTCCGAATTGCAACACTACCGAGTTTTGCTCTTCAGGATCGACCAACTGGAAGTTCTTCACCGATGCCATCGTCACTCGACCGTTGAAGTTGAGCACATATGCTCCTACTTGTTCGTTCCAGCGGGGTGGCTTGTTGATCAAATACACCATGTCACGGAAATTGCGATCCTTGATACGAGTCAACATGTCATCATTTGTTCCCGTGCCATTGGGACCCATCGAATCACGCCACTTGATAATCTCCAAATTCTCTGTCACACCCGGAAGCGCAACCTGCATTTTGCGAGGTCCGCGCGAGCCCAACACATTCGCGGCATACATGACACCGCCCATTTCGCATCGGACGTTGGTGTTTTGGTTGTCATCATTGTCAGCACCGTCTTTAGGGTTGATACCATCATCAAAGACTTGGAACTCTGTTCCCACGAAGTTGGAACGAAGTTTGCCCAAATAGTTACTACCACTTCTATTCAGATCGTTTTGGTCTGTACAACAGATTTAAAAGGCGGTTAAAACATGGGGCGAGACACAGAGCAAGTCACGAGGTAGATGAACACGTACCCATAGAAATGAGGTAGTTGGACGTCTTGTTCTTTGGCCGCTTCTTCGATGCCATGAGGAAAACGTCTCCCTCTTTCAGATATAGTGAGTATATAGGGAAAAGCTTGTTGGTACCGCTCTTGTTACGTCGGATGTAACACTGGATGACACCACATTGACGAGGGATGGGAGTGGTGAGGAATCGGCGCATATTCGACAAATCTGGCGGAATTTGTACGGAAGGGGCATTCGGAATGGCTCTGGGCACGTCCACTTCACGATCGTCCAAAGCGGATCCTCGTTCTCCACCCTTTCCATAACGAGAATCTTCCTCGCGGTCGCGACCATAACGATCCCGATCCATCGATCCTCCTGTGGCGTTTCTGCCATCCCAAGCACCGCCACGACTGTTACTCTCCCGATCATCGTAGGCATCACGGCCATTTTTGTTGGGGCGAGCCTCTCGCCCAGTTGCTTCACGAGATTTTGCACCACCACGGGCACCGTTGTACGTATGATCTTCTTCCTCTTCAAAGTCATTGCGACGGTCTCCACCTCGTCGTCCTTCGCTACGATCAGGATCACGATACATGCCGCTGCGGCGATCACGTTCCCGATCTCTGTCGCGATCGTCCTCCCGGTCATCTAAACGCAACGTCCTGACACCTTTTCTCGCAGAACCGTATTCTTCTTCCTCGAAGTCATGATTACGTCGATTGTTGCGCTCCTCGCGGTCGCCTCGATCGCGGTCCGTTGAAGCACGGGTACCACCACTTCGGCTATTGGCTGAATTGCGACCACTTCGACGGTCTCGATCATCTTCTTCGTCCGAAAAATTTGCTCTGCGTGAATTGTTGGATCTTGGTGCACTGGTCAATGGTTTATCTCTCGCTTCTCTACATGACGGAACAACAGTTACATTGGTTCGATCACAGATAGCGCTTCAGGTAACGTACTCTGCATCTTTCAGAACCGATTTCGGAGCAGAAAATTGACGAATTGCTGGAGTAAATTGGCCATCTCCAGAGGAGCGCATAGGGCTTGGAGCGCTAACATTGCTCTCAATTGAACTTCTCACCATTCCAGCTACATGAACAGCCGTTGCGATGAGAAAATGCTGAAGACACGAGGAAGAATGAACGCAAATCATACCAGCGGAATGCGAATTTTGCCGCTTTTTTAATGCCAGTTCTCTTTGACTGGCTAACATTCTAGCGCGACTACCAGCGGCGCCGCCGATTCCAGCGCTACCGAACCCGTCGTCATTATCATCGAAGTCCCGATCTCGCTGATTGGAAGCTGTTGATGGGCGACCTGAAAAGTAACCGACATGAAAAGTTTAAAAAGATCCATCCGGCGACTGTTCAACCGTCTTTCAACCGCTAACGTACTTGTAAACTTGGAAACCGACTTGATTTCAGGAACGTCGTCGAAGTCTGCTTCACTGACGAACATGATGAAAACTCAGTCACAAAAAAAAAAAGAGATTTTCACAATCGACGAAATCCTTCCAACACCCTGATGATTTTCTTCTGTGAAGATTTTCCAGCTCGCAATTATCGAAAGGAGTGCTTCGGGAGCGAACTGGAACGAGAGCGGAAACAGGCCGCCGAAAAGTGATCGTTGCAAATCAGGCGTAAGGAATTCCTCGAACTGTGGTTTGAGGATTTCCCTAAGTTCAACCCGTATCGTGTGATCGCACACGTAATCGTTTGATACGTGAAGAGTCTGTCGTATTATTGGTTTGTGAATCAAAAGCAGTTGAAATAGGAATGGTACCATCTCACTTCAGACTGTGAAAATTTCTAGACCCAAGATACATCTGCGGGGATATCTTTTTCTTATTTTTTTTTAATCATAAATGGTGCCGAGCGCTTATACTCGCCGAAAAATGCGTGGGATGTACGGGTGGTGGCAAAGGAAGCATTAAGCTCTAAACCGCATCATTTCTGCCACAGCCATAGTCTTGCAACCTCTGTCTGTACCGTTACGTATTTACAAGGCAGGACGCAATATGAATAAACTAACTATCGCTTCAGAACAAACGAAACCTCGGGGCTGGTTCCACTGTGATTTACTACGTAGCCGCTGTTTTGAAAGCAATCAAGCATATCTTTTCGCGAAAACTGCAATGAACCGTCGTCTTTCATCAATCGTTCTTCCAATTCCAAAAGGATCTGAGGGACCTGGGGAAGTTTTCCTGCTTTGCAAAGATCCCGAAACACAGTGTACTCATAACCCTCAATGTCAATCTTCAGAACATCTGGAATTCCAGTGAAAGAGAGCAATCGATGCAAATCGATGACGGGTTGTCTCTCTTCCTTCCCGTGGTAACGGACGTACGGGGATGCGGAAAGCGACCCAATGTTGGGGTTCTCGCTTCTCTTAAAAGTAGCATACTCGGTTTTTGGGCCCAAGCCAATCTTCCAAAACATAGGTTTGGGAGGAACGTTGTCCTTGGTTAGACCCAGGGCGGTTGCAGATCGCTGATAGCAGCCATCAAACCGCGACACAGATATGGTGGGATCGAATACTTCCACTCGGGCATTCGGGTACCTCTGCAAGATTTGAATTTCGAATGTGGAATCACAACCAGACCCAATGGAAATAACGGAAGGAGCTGTGCTGTTGAACACAGACGTGCAGAGATACCAACTGCCATAGTCCTTGTTTGTTGGATCACCACCAAATTTTTCAGTTGCACAAATTGGTCCAGCGGCCAAAATGGCAAGGGCATTGAGGAGCACAATCAGGACACAGAACCACATTTTTTTCTCTTAGTTTGCTGCTTCGTGCAAGAAGAATTGTGAACAACAGATCCTTGCCCTTCGCCCAGTGAGCAGCAGTTGCTGTTCGAGATTGGTGGCCGAAATGTTTCCGGGCTGCGTGTTGGGTTTTCTTCGTTTTCCGAGTTTTTTGAAACGCTTCGAGGAGAAGCGATCTTGGATACCGCAATAAACACTATCTACTTTGCCCCAAATGGATACATGCCACAATCGTTAGATTTGTGGCGATATCTTCAAAGAAGGCCATGTGAATTTACCGATGATATACACTAGTTGAAAGAGATTACAGTTCAATGATTGAGTCATCTTCATCTTCTTCAACCAACTCTTCGTCCGAGCCGGTCACTTCGGTCTCGTCTGCGTCGTCATTGCTCTCAAACAAATATTCACGCTGCTGGCGCTCCATCTCCTCGCGCCGTTGTCGCTCTCTTTCCCTTTGCAACTGCTCCGCCGATAGACTGGCGTCATCAGAAACGGTGGCACTTTCTGGCTGAACTGGATCGGAGGTCGAATCGGTTGCGCTCCCCGCATCCTTCTTGGGCTTCTCTTCAGCTGGTTTGGACTCTGTCTTCGGCTTACTGGCTCCTTTCTTCTGTCGATCGGTCGATGTTGTCTTCTGGGCTTTACGTTTCGTATCTTCCTTAACTGGTTCTTCTTCGTCCGCGTTGAGCGACGCTTTCTTACTTCCCTTTGATGCCTCCTTTGACGCACGGCGCTTCGCATCTCGCTCCTTCTTAGCCCGTAAATCCTTCAGCTTCATAAGGTGCACGGTGCGATCGGCCTCTCCTTGATAGTCGTATAACGGCGCTGACGCCGCACTGGAAACAAAAGTATTCAAGTAATCCCACGTGATAGGATGAACCATACTTTGATAATGAGTTCCATTTCGCAAGGCGTGCACTTTCAAAGCAAAGTAATCGGCAGGCATTCCATCCGGGTCTTCGAAGGTCATGCGATACTTGGAAGCATCGGCCACTGCAAACTTCATCTTCGGATACGCTTGAACCAATCGTTGCTCCAATTGAGATGTAGTAGATGTAAATTTAGTGCCTTTGATCAGCAAAATGCACGTTGGCGTGATGTCGCGGTCATCATAAACAACGTTTTTAGAAAACTGGCAGTGTTGCGCCAAATGCTGATCTGACTTCACCACGGTAGCCTTCGGGGATAGGGAGTCTTCCACTGATTTCTTGAACGTTTTAGCATTTACAAGATGCGTTGGGTGGATTTGCACTGCTTTCGTCCAAGGAGCGGTGCCAAAGATGGTGGGTTTCCAGTCTTTCTTCAGCTTGAAACGATCCCACAGAGTCTTTCCACTGGGCAACACTTGGGAGCAGTTGACAGTGGCAAAGTTGATAGAGTTTCCTTTAATGACATGAAGCTCTGAAAATACTGCCGGTGCAGATCCAGTTCCCTTGTCGCAGTAAAACAAATGGGGAGTATCGCTGAAGAAGGCATCCTTCAGCACCTCTGGATCAGCATTAACCAATTTTTTCATTGATGGCGGGGCAGAACGATACGCTAAAAATCCGACAATTCCTGAAATGATCACGATAACCGTTGCGATCTGGCGATACAACGATTTACCAAAGATCAACGCAAGGACGGCTCCAATGCCGGCCGCCGATCCTTCCTGATCATTGGACTTTTTTATCCGTACATTCGACTTTCTTTCTTGCACTTTGGGAGCCATGGCTTTGAATATTGCTTTTCTGAAAGATACTCTTAACCCGTCAGATTCAAGGATTCGCAAATATAAAAACTAGTGTGAAAAGCGCGACGAAAGAAGCAAAGTGAAGTGCGAGAGATTCTTCATCTTTCTGTGGATGGATTCGTAGACCCCAGACCAAATCTGTGTGTCTAGATGTGGGGGCCGTCCTCGGCCACTTGCACAAAGGCACTTCATTGCCTAACTTGAAACTTACTTACATGTGCAAACATTACCATAAGGAAATTAAGTTTAGAGAAGTAAGCCCCCTGCACAGAGAGTGCAGACGCGGTTCGAATCATTCTCAGGTAGTCAAGTAGTACTTGAGACAACGGACATGATCCTTCATCTCAGGTTCCACAATAGCCTCACATAACAACCCCAAATGATGACGAAGCATTCGTATATTTCCACCACAGGCAAGCATATTGGCAGTGTTTTTCTTGTCGGTCATCATAGCCTCCGCCTCGTCCCTACCCTGCCCATCGTCCCGCAAATACGATAGAATGTACACCCCAAACAATCGAATTTCTTGCAAGATTTTGTCCACACAAATGCGAAGCATCACGGCTGAATTCAACGAGAAATCCGCAAAATCCAGTGTTTGCATTCCTCGTTCCGTTGATGTTCCGTAGAAACTTGCTCGATGTAGATCAGCGGCATACCCTTGTGTCAGTTGCAACAACCGATGCAAACCATCGGTCGCTTGTTCTTGCATCCCTTGAAAATAGCGACGTGTCAGTGTCATATGGCGGTCGTTGAAATAGCGCAAGAACGATTGTACGACATGCAGCATTTCAAACAGCTGCAAATGCAACAGACGGGCTCCCTCTTGACGCTTGTCCATTAGCTTCGGGGACCTTCGCATTTCAATGGAAATGATGCGATAGACGGCCATCAGTTGCGCAATTTCGAGGTATCTCCGTGTGTAAGTAGACACCAAGCTCAACATGCGCTTGCTGAAAAACACGCGCAATGCCGGTGGCACTTGGAAATCAATCACAAGCGAATGTAAGCGATGATTGGCGACCAGGGGCCATAACGCATGGGTCTCTGATAACGCACGGAAATAACGATCTTCATCGACATCGGTGGTGTGACGCTGGAAATAGTAGCGCGCAGAACGAAACAATCCATGTACACGACTGTGTAAACGGCTTGATGCATCTCGTAGGGCCTCGGTAAACGCTACATTCGACCACAAGTCTTCCTCTTGATGTTGTGGCAACAATGGACGACCACGTTGATCATTATTGCGACGATAGGCCACGGGTGCTGCAGTAATTCGTTGCCATGCTTGTTCCACGAGATAAATGCAGGCATCAAACAAGAAGGAACTACATCGTGTGGGAGACATGAGGAAAAACTCTTGCATCGCGGATAAATACGTCACCAAATCATGTTTCAGGACCATTCGTCTGGCTAACGCTGCATTGGCTGAATTGAATTGAGCCATTTCGCGTGCGTATATGGCCAGTGATAAACCTTGAAAATAGGAAACAAACCCTCCATAGCGGGGCATCACTCGATGTGATAAAATACAATGCAGAACACCATCCATGGAGAAGGCTTCACGAGATTTCGACAGCAAATGCAACGATTGCATCATAGCCGACTGTTGAACCGACGTGATGGCAGAAATATCCACCACTTCATGGGCCAAGGCGGTCAAGAGAAGAGAAACAGGAAGTGACGAGCTTAACTGCTGCATGAATTGCTCCGTTACCATGGCTTCTTCCAGTCCAAAGACACGAAGCGATGCACGGAAACGTCCAATCAATGTCTCCGATACTCCTTTATTGGTTTTCGGTGGAATCAAATTGTCTTCTGGTTGGATAGACTCCAGCGCAATCATGGGCTGGTACGCTGGAATGGGAGGGAACTCCGTCGCGATGGAGACGGGTGACTCGTTTGCCAGCGCTCTCTTCGAAGGAGACTCCGGTGGTGATGCAATGGGCACAACGGACTCCGTGGTCGTGGCAGTGATCGGTAATTCCGCTGCGTTGCTGATGCTATCCGGCAGAGCAGACTTTGTCGATGATGTCACAACAACCGTCGATTCCGATGCCGACGCTGAAGCTGACGACGATGGTGCCGTTGTATCCGTCATTGTTGTATCCATCGCAATACCAGTCGATACTGCTGGTGATTGTGTCTGCAATATCGCAGCCATCGACTCCGACGAAGACCCTTTTGGGGGCCGTGATTTCCTTTCTCGTTTCGTCGATGCACGTGACTCGCCATTCTCAATCGCAGCAATCTCTTTATGGCTTTCGCTGGACTCTTGCGGAGTTGCAGCTATTGATTGCTGCTCCGCCGACATATACAAGAACAACGGGCACTTTGGGTTGGAATAAAGCCCAGCCAACTGCTTCCGAGCTCTTTTGATGCGTTTTAAGCGGCGGATCTGCCAAACAGCTTTCGCTTTCCGTCGCTCGACAGCAGCTTGAAGCCGCTCGTATTTATCCTGCAGGGCTTTCTTTGCGTCTTCCACTTGATTACGTTCCAAGATCTTTTCCGTGCCCAACGGTGACGTTGCAATGACGTTATCCTCGGTGGTATCCTCGGTGGGCATCGTCGTGCTATCTCTGTCCTTGGAGCTGGCTTTCACCGCGATAGCGATGCTTTCGGCTGCTGAAATTTCTCGATTACGAAGGGCCTCATCTTCTTGCAATACCACTTCTTTTTGTTTCAGCGATCTTGGCATCGGAAGGGTTGCAGGTAAATGATGAAGATTGACCGTTTGGGTGGAGGAGAACGGTGTGGTCAGCTCCAGCAGTGATTTATTCATATCCGCTTGCAGTCGATCGCGTTTGGAAGATAAACGATACGTTGCGGTGGATGATGTCAAGACTTCTGCTTCACGGATGATTTCAGGCGGGAAAAAGTCTGTTGGATTCGCCAACGTCATCGTCGGGTCCAAAATCGAACTGATCCAACTCTGTTGTGGTTTGATTCGGGCTGCCTGTTGTTGTACTGGTGCTCCTGCTTCCAGACTTTCGAGAAGACTGCTCATTTCATTTTCGTTTATTGAACTAGGCGACAGCAATATCTTGGACCACAACAAGCGCAGATCGATTCCACGTAGATTTACTTCTTGGTCATTCTCCAATGGAATTGCGGAAGAGTCGTACAATCGATTGGCCTGATTGCCACCCAATAAAAGCGGATCACTCACTTGATGAAAAATATTGTGCAACATCAGATAACGTGCAAACTCAACGCTGATTCGTGGCGTTGCACCTGTTGCCACAGGAAAGAGTTGCAGCGAGGGAAGGCAAAAGATGCCCTGACAACTCTCGTATGCAACCTTAAATAAGTGACCCAAATGTTGAACCAAATCATATCCTGCAGGAAATCGGTACCAGTAATCCTGAGAACAGTATATTCTCAAGGCCAGGTGATCGAATTCTCTCAAGGTACCCCGTTCGTATGCATTCAGCAAACTATCGTTCGCGACAATGAAAAATAAAGTTTTTGTGAGCCCAGTCTGAGTGGAAGTCGATTGAATCACTCTTGCCATGGCATAAAAACCATTAACCTTAGAAAGGTGTGCATCTATCGAGGAATCGATCATACTCAACCACACTTTCATGGTGTTTGCAAGCAACAAGATGAACTCGTCCGTAGAACTTCCCAGTAGGTTGTCAACTGCGACATTTATGAAATGCCTCATGATGAAAATTTCACGAAATTGTTCGATGTAGCCTTGCCAGCCGGACTCCTTCGCCAATATTCGGGTATGGCGATAGGGATCATCCAGACAAATCGAAGAACTTTCGACGCCTTTCACGGCATGTAGCAAATCCGCAGAAGAAACCATTTCACTTTCTCTTACTTATCCATGTTCTATTCACAAAGGCTATAAACAACAGGACACATGTCTTGTGTTTTACCTGTTCAAATGGTCCAAAGTCCAAAGGCAACACGAAAAGACCTGAAAATCGACGGGTTTGAATCGATAGCGTCCTTGTACATAAAATGGTCTTCACATGACATAGTATATATTGTCTCATTGTGGACAGTTTGTGCGCTGCTGTTGCATTGACGAGGCGACGAGGCGACGATGGCCGCAATCCCAAAATCGATGACCTTTCGTCGCCGCCGATTCCTCAATGCATTCGAGGAAAAGGTCTTCTAACCACAATCAATTTGGAATCCAACGACATCACACTTCGCGATTAGTACCGTGGTCGAAAGTTAACCATTTCTGCTTTTTGCACTTTGGTGGTCGTTCAAGTGGTATTTGCGGTGTAAAATGAGCCATCCTGAGACGGAGCTCCATTCCTCTGAGACAGTGAACGTTGTTCCCAGTGTTGACCATTTCTCATCTTCGTCATCTCTTCCCAAGTTCTCCTTTGAAAGCGGTGACTCAGCTGGCATCGATCGACTTGTTCGAGACTATCTATTAGCGAAAGGGTACGGAACCGCAGCATCGGCCATGGAAAAGGAGATTGAAAATCGACAAGAGGGAAAGAATGGAGCTGGGCAGCAATCGGCAGTTGACGTGCTAGTCAATACTACCATGGCAAAGACTTCCGGTTCTCAACAAAAGATGGACGGGATCAATTTGGTGGAAGCGATTTATATCAAGGCTCTTCATGACAACGATTTCAACTTGTATGTCACTGAGCTTAATGACTTCAGTTCCTGGGCTTTGGGCTCTCTCCATATCGTGAAAAACTATTTATTAGCCGTTCTGTTTGCCATGTTTTGCCATTGGTAAGTTCTCTCTCGGGTGTTTAATGATGATGGGCCATGAACTAAACGGGATCACCGTCTGTTTCTCTTTGTCAGTTACGTCGCCATGATCCGAAATGGGAACGTCGCACCTGCGCAGAAGCTCTTCTCCTGCTATCGGGAGTATTTTAATCATTCGTTTGGACCTGAGTTGCATCGACTTGCATTGCTGCACAGCGCTGATCAACTGGAAGACATCGAATTCCTCACCAACAACAGTTTCGTGTAAGTTTCGTCCCTCCCCCTACGCTGCTCTACCGTCTCACATCCCTGATTCCTTGGTCTATCAATCTATCTTTAGCAAATCTCTGTTAAAGGATAAGTTCAAGGTGTTGATGAGCCCTTTGGCTTTGCAACTCGCTTCGCAGAAACTACGTCAAGACAATTTGGTGATGCTGGCTACCATCATCAATCAAAAGGTTGTTTTCGAGAAACTGGAACCCGTAGACCCATCGATCGTAGAGTCTGATGATCGTGAAAGCTGGAGTCTGATATCGTTGCCTGGATATCATCCGGGTAAGTGGTAGTCGTTGCATATTCTCTTGTATAGCCGGCCGTGTTTGAACAGGACGAGATTGTTGGCTACCTACAGAATCACTGGCGGAACAGGAGACCACGAAACTAGTACTCGGTGTGGCTGGTATGGGTGATGTAGCTAAATTTTGGAAGGAGCGAAGCGCATTGTTTGGAGACATCGAATTCCCGGATGTCACCCACGACCATTTGTTGGAAGTTTGGAGCTCGAAATTGATTCGCCCGCACGGCATCTTGAAGAAATGTGCCCGTATGGATGGCAGTATTCCTGATGCTTCCAATCAACATACGTTGGATCAATGTATTCAACGAGCTGGCCATGCATTCTCGAAATTAGCTTCCACTGCCGCTTCAACTATCGGCAATAGCAACGGTGATGTGTTTGCTGCTCCATCCGCTGCAGCTTCATCCTTGAACGACGATGGCTACATTCCTGGCAAGTATGGAGACACGTTGAATCCATCTATTATCTGTGCCACGATTAGCAATGCGTACGATCATTTGACGTCGATGGATATTTCGCCGTCGGTGAATCAAATTGCCACGGCGCATCACGACAGCATCGTGCGGGTTTGGCGTGTGAATCAAACACCCGAAGAACAAAGTAAATTCCCATGGTTTGGACGCAACCTACCTGCTCCCCAAGAATGGGAAATGAATCAAATTCTTCCGGTGCCGGAGAATGCACACGATGAACAGCAGTCGCAGAATGGCAATCGGTCCGTCACTGGTGGTAGTACCGTCGGTAGCAGCCGAACTGCCAACACAGCTTCGAAGCCAACGGGATATCCGTGTTTGGAATTTGTGGGCCATAGTATGCCCGTTTACTCCGTCGCACAGAGTCCCTGCGAACGCTTCGTGCTTTCGGCCAGTGCCGATGAAACGATTCGCGCGTGGGATACAGCCGTGGTACAATGTGTCGGCAAGTATCATTGTTTCTCCACTCCGTGGCATGTTCGTAGCAGCCCCATTGACGCGTATTATTTCGCCGCCGGTCATGCGGATCGCACGGTGTCGGTATATGGCATGGATCGAGAAGCACCGATTCGTTTGATGACAGGGCACACCAGCGATGTAAATGTGGTGGCATGGCATGGTAATGGGGTGCTGCTGGCCTCAGGTAGTGATGACCGTAGTGCCCGTCTTTGGGATATTCGTTCTGCGAAAAGTGCGCGAATTTTCCATCATTGCAATGCACCTATTACTGCCCTTCAATTATCAAGCTTGGGTACTCTTCTCGCGGCCGGAACCGACGAAGGCAAAATCTATGTCTGGGACATTCGTACTAGTCGTCAATTGGCTATTCTACATGGACACAACGATGAAGTTACTTCCTTGTCCTTTTCACAAGACCGAAACCAGGCGCTATGTTCAGGAGCCTTGGATTGTTCTGTCCGTGTTTGGGATCTACGAGTGGCGTTGGAGACAGCGTATCATTCTCCCACCACACAAGCGTCCGCGTCGCTGCCATTCGACTATTCGGTCTGTGTCTTGAAAGCAACGAATGCATATTTCACCAAGGCATGTCCGGTCTATCACGTGGGTTATACTGACAAAGGAATGGTGTACTGTGGTGGTATGTACAGCGCTGCGACAGCTTCGGGTAAGTCATCGTTCTCATTTTTCCGTGCGCTATTTACAAAATACGGGGTGAACTAACTTGTCGATGTGTGTCTGATGAAAACATAGCCATTCGCGAGAAAAATGTCACCGAAAACAGCACTGCCGTGGCAGAGCAAATGTTGATCAAGTCGTTTGGTATGTCCTCCGTCATTCCAACGAAAACCGTGACCTCGTCGATGTTGTAGACAACCCTACTCCTGTGTCGTCGGTGGTAGTAGAACTGTAATCTATCCTCCCTGTAGGTTGGGTGTAAGTGTGTATCTTTGCTGTGTCATTGTCCGTCTGTCAATTGCCGAGACTTGGTGATTTTTTCATGCAGAAAGAACTCTGCTTTGCCCCATGACGTATCACACGTATCTTGAACCAACAGAAGAAAGTCACCGTGAGGATCATCCAATGGACTCGAAAATGTTACCACGTGTGTTCCTTCCGCACAGGCACAGAAACATTTCGACAATTCTGATTTCATGGTAGTTGAAAAGGCTGTCCAATGAAGGAATATAAAGGTCCCATCCGTCCAATAGGTATTGACACAGAAATCGTCCTCAATCCATTCGATTCTGCAGTCGCGAATTCGCGATGGTAAGTTTTGGGAGAGTTTTTCCCATCGTACCATTCGCCGTTCACCTCTCTCTAACAATGAGGCCACAAGTTCAATGCCAATCACTTTACTAAAGGTTCCAATGAATGCTGCGGTATAAACCTGAGAAACGCATGGACAGTCACATTTTGGAAAAAACAAAGAGAGGTATCGAGACGGCTTACCAAGGTTCCAACGCCACAACCCAAATCATAAAAACGTCCACCATCCTTAGCGCCATAAACGGAGACAAGTTTTAAATACATAGTCGCAAAAATTTCGTGATCTAACTCTCCATAGGCGAAGTTTTCTCCGTGATAACCTTTCTCGCCTCTTTCTTTCAACGACACACGACTTCCTCTCTCCAATGAGTGCTTATCATACATTTCTGGAATGGTATTTCTGGCGAGAGCCAAACCATCTGAACTAATATACTTTACTTCATGGAATAGTGTTACCATAATCTCCTTTAATGTGTCAAGAGTGATCTCCAAATTCATCGGATAGGGCTGTTCTTCGGTCGGCATGGTTTTTCGGTTAGCAATTTCAAGTATTTTGCTCCAACGACTTGCAACACCTGGTTTGCAAGCGGCAACCGCTTGAGTTACCCGTTCTCTTGCTTCGGCATTATCAAGAACTTGTTCCAGGGTTGTAAGGGGAGGCGGAGGCTCCGCTGGAACGACTTTCTTTTTCGACCGAAAGTTTCCCATTTGTTCAGATATTCATACCTTTCCAATTGAATAGCCAAGAACACTTCAGTACAAGACTTTTATCCTTTCCCAAGAGCCAGATTTCCCCTGTTGTAGTTCATTACCAGTCAACATACGTTTGTGGACCGTTGTCAAAAAGGCCAAGAAGAAGAAAGAGTGCACGATGCAACGGACGTTTCATTTCGACATTTCGACTGGAAACGAAGCGTTACATTTTTGACAACCACTTCCACTTCGTTGGACATTCAAAAGTGCCATTGGTATGGTTTGATGGTTTTGTGGTTTGATATTCGTGGAGGACTTGCGCCATTGCACAAATCGTCCGTGAAATCGATTTACCTGATAATCAGCAATATACAAGGAAATTGAAAGCGACCATGGCGACTTCGAACACAGCTTTGTTTTTGAAAAACTTCGAAGAGAAGGCGGAATTCAACCAGTATTGGTACTCGCAAATTACCATCGATCGCATCGTTGAGGAGGTTGTTCGTATGGGAGGTCGAGTAGGATTTCTATCGACCCCATCTCTGTACTTTGCGCTGCCTGAGTCCGTTCGAGAGCATTGTTACGTATTTGATGTAAGCAGCTTTGTTCACTTGAGGTAAACACCGTGCAGTGGTGTAACGTGGGTCATTGATGATTCAGATCGACGAAGTATGGAAGGATGATCGCGGATTTGTCTATTATGACTTCAACAAACCAGAGGACGTCCGTCAAGAGTTGCATCAAACCTTTGATATGGTGGTAGTGGATCCGCCCTTCATCACCGAGGAGGTCTGGAGAAAATACGGAACTACTTGCAAGCTTTTGCTCAAGGAAGGTGTAGAAGAAACCGGTATTCCAAAAGGAAAGGCTATTTTGACTACCATCAATGAGAATAAGGATCTGTTGAAGGAGTTGTTCAATGCGGAGCCTACGGTATGCCTCGAGTTGCGTTTGAGCCATGTTCTAGCTGACCTGTCATTATTTTGAATATGTAGGCTTTTCTTCCGTCTATTCCGAACTTGGTTTATCAGTACAATCTGTACACAAACTACCCAGCGGTCTGCTTTGAGCGCAAAAATCATGAAATTCCTGACTTCTAGCGGTGCAAGCTAATATATGCTTTGGAATAGTGGTTCGCATGGTATCAGATGCCGTCGATGTTTGAATGATTACCACAGTGGATCCTTGTCTATATGTGTGCGAATTCGGTGTTGAACTTGATCAACTGCGTGTAAATACCATGACTGACAACATTCTGGTTACTTTCCCTTCCTTTTTTTAGAAAAGGGCAAAAAAACACCAACCTATTATAAAATGTGACTGTCCGAATCAGTGATCAACCAATATAAGCTTTGAGAACTCAACCTTTCTATTCAGCAATTACAAAAGAAGGACATAGCAATTTCGTTCGTTCGGGGCTAGTATGCTCATCAACCACAAAACATAGGCAGCCGACCAATGCATTTCATTCTACCTATCGACTATTCTGTTCTCAACTCATTTACTTCTTCTTTGACTCAACTTCCTTGATGACCTCATACATCAAGTCGAAAAGATCCTTGACGGTCACCACTTTGCCCAACTTCTCCATCGGCACCTTCGTGTTGGTTTCCGCCAACTCATCCTTGAAAGTACCTTCAAGACTGAGGAGAACAGCAACAACATCCACAGAATCGGCTTCGTAATCTTGCACCAAGTTGGCAGTTAACTTCACATCTTTCTGATCAACCTCATCCAATTGCTTGGCAATGGCTGAACTGACCACTTCGAACAACTTCGCTTCAGTAATAGACTTCAATTCCCACTAAAAATGGCAAATTTTAATTAGAACAAAAAGTCAAATAATCAAGGAACAAGGATCTTACCGCACTTCCAGTGGTCATTTTGAGAGGAGCTAGAGGCCCACGCTTCAAGTGAATGGCGCGAGAACCACTCACGAAAGCACTCGAAGTCTGAAAGAAAACAGCAACCAAGAGAAGAATAGCGACGAAAGACTTCATTTTTTTGGCGATGATATTTATGAAAAGTGATGGAATCTTCGAGACAAGTTGTGGTTGAGAGAATCCTTTCGCATCCAAACAACACCAAACTACTCCACCAACACTCCACAACGTCGTCATCGCTCCTAACTTTTCGCAACTACAACAGGGTGTTGTACAATACTTTCTCTATTTTTGTATAATGTATTGGCAAATATTTGGCTTTTTCATGTACGCAGTCAGCCTCGCCTTCCAGTCGTCGATTGCCGATTGCCGCCTGATGAAGCCTGAAGTCTCTTGTCAATGACAATAAAATACGTAGTGAACAGGGGCGCGAACCAGTCGAGCTACAAGGCAGCATCAATCCGCAGCTCGTGAAGTTGTCGAATACCGTGAATCAGATTTGTCGAAGATCCATTGCAATGATTGGAAAAGTCTCCATCTTGATAGGTGGATTGATTCTGGCCTACGCTGCTTTCTCTCATCGAGATTGTAAGTTCTATTACATTTTTGCTGAGGTGCAATCCTGCTTATTGCTGATTAAATGGATTCAGATGTAAAGCTCAAAGTTCGAAGTGATGCGAATGCTCATTCTGATGCTTTGCTTACCCCAGAGGTATATAGACATATCTATCTGCTATGCCAAGTGTGAGGCAAGTTAATTCATGATTTTTGTTGTCTAGGTATGCATTCAAGCTTTTGTGGGCTTTGCTTTCGTTTTGGTCGGTTTGCTCTACAATCTACGGATTCGATCCGTCAAAACAGGAGCGGATGTGAAAGGCAAGACCTTCGGTGAGACCTTCGCGGAAAATGATTTTCAAGTCTTCAACAGCCGTCGAAAGCAACTTTCCAAGCTCCAGGCTTCAAAATGATTTTATTCAGACGACATGTAAATAGAATTAAGTCCGTCCTTCAGGGAGTTAACGGTGGCCGTGTATGTACCCATTCAGCTGTAAACGTAAATTATCGATATTTATACAAACTATCGCTAATTCAAACGATCTAACCTAACAGTTATAAAAATGGAACGAGAGAAGTTAACGAACGTCATTCTCTCTGGTGAGTACGTAGACTCCTCGGTTACTTCCATGACGCAATATGTGAGCTCATTTCGACGGCAGAGCTCGCAGCTACTGCAGATTCGGATGGAGATGAAAGCTGCGAATGATGTGGCAAATGCAATGCATAGTGAGGTTGATGTGCATGCGGGAGATGTTTGCGGTCGATTTGGATGGGACTAGTGTTTTTGCTGTGGTAGGTGCTATTAGCATCGGCTTCGTCTTCAAACACGCCTTCGAAATGACGCAAATCATAGCCAGTATAACCAACATCACCTGGCCGCAATCCATTGATGACTGGTCCTTCGTTTTCGTCGTGATGAATCTTGGCGAGAACATCTCCGACGACTGTATTCGACGCGACCAACTCGATGAAATCTTGACCAATCGACCAAGTGAGCGCCAGCACAAGCAAGGAGCACACCAAAGCTGGAATTTCTCCAATATTTCGTAATGTATGAATGTTGCCGAACGCAAAGGTTGTGATCAAAGATCCACATGCCTTCGCAAATCGAGAACCAAAGACGTCAATCCAGGCCTTCGCCTTGAATTTGATCGATTCCGACGTTGGGATATACAAAATTTCTTTCACCGGATCGTGAAGGGAAAAGAGCATCGCTTTGATAATCGATACACAGACGAAAAGCACCCACAGGGATGGCACTAAATAACTCACCACCACAGAAATGAAGAGTACCGTCGGAAAGATCATCAAACTGTGTTTCACACCAATGTGATGCACCAGGTAAGAGAAGCCAAACAACGACAACAAGAACGCAATTAAATTGGTCAATTGGCCAAAGTGACCAAGAAGATTTGCGAATTGATTGCTGGCATCCCCATCGCCGGTGGAATCAGCGGAAGCACCTGCCACCGCCGTTGCTTTCACTATCGCTGCGTGTGAACCCATCAGCTTGAATTCGTAGTCCAGAATAACAACTACGATTTCGTAAATGCAGCAGACACCAAGCAACTTCATCACATAAGGGTATTTGAAGATCAAGGAAAGACCCTCAATAAATCCGTGGAAAACTCGAACCACATTCGAAACAATATACGTCACAAAGTCCTGAGCCACAGCCTCCGGCTTTTCGTCGAAGGTTATGATTTCAAAATTGCTATCTGACGTATCATCTGGTAATGAATACATTGGTGATGATGGGCGGAAAGAATGATTTCCATTATCATGGTGGGAAGAGGCGATGGACATGTCATCGGCATGATCATCTGAGATCAACGGGCTGTGAGTGGACGATTCACTGTCCGTTCTCACGCGATTGCGCATAGCAAGTGAATATTGATCAGGAAATCTGAGATTATAAACCTTGATCAACATAGAAACCGGGAATACCAGCATGGAACCAAAGATAAATAATCGTGGAATACCAATTTCGGCGGCGTTCGTGGCCAGTGTCGAACCCAGCACCGCACCAACTTGTGCAATGGCAATAATCAATCCATAGGCCCCCTTAGCTTGCTCTAAATCCATGATGGAATTGGTAAAGGACCAAAACAATGCAACGGAAAGAGATCCATATGCTTCGATTGTGAAGTAAACAAACCAACCAAGATAGCGATCTGGAGACTTGACGTGGTTGTCTAAGCCAGACTTTTTGTTCGACAGCAATGCTGCAAATATTAGAAACACCAATCCAAAAACATTGGCGACGATATGAAACAACCCCGCCTTTGTGACGATAGATGTTAAATAATCGTATATGCACACCACGAACAACACGAACACAACGGAGAGGAGCTTCGCGACAGGCTGATATTCAAGGCCCACCAAGTTTCCAAGAACGGGATCCTTTAAAGAATCCAGAAGCCAAAATCCAGCAATAATAAAAGCCAGGATTAAGCCATGAAATAGGACTCGAGGTATTTCACGAATTGGAATGCTGAAAGATTCGGCCAAAAATTTACGGATCGCGCGGAATGTTTTCGCCGATAAGTCTGTGGACTCGACCGATCCGATGGAGGAATACATCTTACTCCCACTTGCAACTGATTGGAAGAATAAATGATTTCTGATTACCTCTAAAGGTTGGTTTGCTTGTTCCTGAAAAGTTTTGTTGGCGACGGCCAACCAGCATCCCATTTCCAGACTATTTTGGGACTTTGGGTCTACTACAACCACTACGCACTACGTGTGTTCGCTGCCTTTTTCGAAACGGGTTGCTTTCTCGAAAAAATTAGGCGGTGGCCTTCGAAGTTTGTGCCAAAGATGGCTAGTTGAGGATGAGAATAACGCGGGCAAAGACGGATAACTGTTCATATTATTCATGGCGCAGGGATAAGAATTGATTGTCCACAAGTTTGAAGGCGCAGTATTGAATTTGAAGTCTCAGAAGGTGACTTTATCACTTACAATCAGCACTTGTTTGTTGTGACACTCCACCCGTTGGAATCAATTCGGATCCAGAAGAAACTTGAAGATGGACAATCACAGTCAGCCTTCTTTACCGGATTTAGGTGCCTTTCTAGTGAATAGTTCGCGCACACGATGGTTGGCGCCTGAGGAGATTTATTTGCTGCTGGTGTTGCCGCCTGCCGAATTGGGGATTTCCCCGTTGAAATTCCCTCCTCCCATCATCAAAGGTACTTTCATCCCATTCATTTTGAGTGGTCCGAGGTCAATTTAAAATTGTTCGACGCTGCAGATGGGACACTTTGTGTGTACGAAGATGGGGCTCTTTGCAAGCAGGACAACATCAGTTGGGCTAGGTGCGTTTAATCGTTGTCCAAGATTTTCTTCTTGTCTTATCGCTCTACGTTGTGCAAAATAGGAAAAAGGGGCAAGCAAAGCTGCAAGAAACATATTCAACGCTAAAAATTCACGGAGCTGAGCTCATCAAGGCGGTTTACATCCGTGGGCATGACAATGCAGTAAGTCACTTGAGACCTTTGGTAAACCATCGATTTGTGACCCATTCTGGCCGATCTTTTCAGAATTTCCGACGAAGAATATACAAATTGAATCAGCCTGACAAAGCGGTGACTATTGTGCATTACCGGGAGTGTCCTGATGACGAGAAAGTTGAGAAGACACATTTGCACGCGATTGTTCATTTCTTTCTTCATCGACATCTGTTGCCGTCTTACAAGGCGCCAGCTGTTCCTCAGCAGCCACAATATCATGATTCTCAAATGGCTGTAGACATTGGCCGTTCGGGTGATGGTGACCATGATATTTACTTCGATGAGGTAGGTGGCCAACGATGGATGCCTCGTGTGTCGGTGCTCTCAACGATTTCGCCTTCTCTGTTCATTAGATTCTTCATGATCTGGCGGATGAGTCTGCCGCAGGCAATCCAGCAGATCAACAGTACAATCATGACGATCAGAAAATGGCAACAGAGCGGGAAATGGTAAGTCCCCGTATGATCTGCAGTGGACGAACGAAAGTCCGTGAAAGTCACGTTGGAATGCCGCGGTACAGATTGAAATCATCGAATTCGCACCAACCAAACTCAATAGCAATGAAAATGAGCGAAAATTACTCGTGTGTATTTCGCATGCCCTCTTCTCCAGTCAGTGGAAGGTACGTCCACCTCGGAATCTTGGATGCACCACGCCAACAGTGCGATCATTCATTCTTTCTGCTTGTGTAGGTGGTTTTCTCATCGGAACAGCAGCAAATCGCGGTACCGATCATGTCTGTGTTGCCAGGTGTCATCAAGTTGCACGTCCCCATTCTCAACAATGGTCTGTGGAAGCTATTTCTCATCAACGAATATGTACGTTCACGTCGACGTTTTGATGTTTGATGAGAGTCCGTCGCCTGATTTTTGTTTGGTGGCCTCTTCGTTTGCTTGTGTTCCTTTCTTCTACTTCTTCTTCGTGACTTCGTGGCGCGTTTAGGATGAAAAGATATCGTACGACAGTTGGGAGAACTTCGTCGCCTTTTCGACGGATGGTACGTCCGTTGTCGTTCGTTGTTGTTTCGCGTTTGCCTTCCAGTGACTGATCCACCGTGTGGCTGTGTCCCTTGTAGAACCTCGTCGAACCCTTGGCAAACGTCTACATAGCATCACATCGACGACCTCGCAGCAGGGTCGTAGTGACTATGACGACACCAATGTCCCTTCGTCTGGACGGTATGCGTCGCTGGAACCACAATCGTCATTCCATTCGAATGGCAATGGGAACAGCGGTATGAACGATGACTTTGGACGGGAAAGCAAGATCCGCATCGTCGAGAAATTAGAATCCATGAAATCCGCTTTGCTCGGTGAAGATGCTGCCCCATCGGCCTTCTTATCGCCGCATGGTATCGCCCCCGTGGCCTTCCTACGTGGTGATTCTATGGCGATGAGTGAAGTCACCACCGCGGGAGGAGGTGAAGGGACGGATGGAGTGGAGTGGTTGGATGACACACAGTTGTCGACCCTGTCGAATGGCGAACTGGAGTCGTTGATGGAACGTTACATCATGGCGGTGGTGAAGGAATTGGTGCAATTGGCGGCCGTGGACGATGATTTGAAAGCGGAAATGGATTCGCTCGATGCCAATGGCTACAGTCTCTTCCATTACTGTTGTTTGTACAATTTGACCTCCTTGATCCCCGTCTTGATTGCACGTGGTGTCGAAATCAATCAAGCGACTGCCTCTGGATCGACGGCGTTGCATTTAGCGGTGGCGGCGGGTCACATCGCGGTGGCGCAATTGTTGTTGGACAGTGGTGTCGATGCGATGAAATTGGATGCGGATGGTATGACGGCGTACGATATCTCGGTGACAACTGGGCAAGAAGACATTGCGCGGCTACTCTTTCCGGTACGTTGTCATGGTTCATGGTCAAAAGCCTGCCCTTACGGTACACTGTATTGGTGCTCATCTGCTCGGCTTGCGTGTCATGTGTTGTCCTTTTTAGTTGTTCGAAAACACCGCGATTGATCCATCGGCAGATCCGATCCAGGCCACGACGGTTACGCCCAAGAAACGTCTACCGACGCTACCATATTCCGCGTCCAGCGTTGGAACCCCCGACGGAGACGGAAACTATGATCGTGACGGTACCATGACCACCGCTTCCACCACAACAGCGGCACCAGGTTCAGTCAGTAGTCAACGACTGCTACACGATGCGTTTGCGACGTTGTCGTTGACCGACAAATGTGCCTTGTCCATTTCTCTGAGTCAATTGACCCCCAAGACTCCGGCTACCGCTTCGGCGGGCCATAAATCCGCAGAGCGCATTACAGGCATCGTTCCCTCCTCGGGGAGCAGAGCTATGAACAACAGCAACAGCGGTCTACCCCCACAGCCCCTGTCTATACCACCGCCTCCACCTGCGGCTTCATCGGTGGTGGCCATCCATGGCTTCGATGGCGGCCAACGTACCAGCAGTGATGATCGAAGCAGTGCCGCCTCGTTGTCGAATCATCAAGATTACGCCGTGATGGCTGCCCTGCAAGAGTTGGACACGTCGTACGTCGATATGCTGATGGGTGACGATCAAAGCACGACCAGTTGTTCGTTGCCGTCCACCTCTGCCATGTTCCCTCCCTTTCCCGATACATTTGCTTCTACAGCGTATACTGGGAGTGATGGTGGCCATGGTTTTGCTCCAGGTGATCGGTCCCCTTCGTCAGTGTCCTCGGCGATGGGTATGCCCCGCGCAACGTCCAGCTCCAGTGTCTTGGGCTTCTCGGCGTCGTCTTCGTCGACGACATCATCGCTCGCTGCCCCTTCTACCAGCAGCAATCTGAGTAGTAGTGTTCTCCACAAGCACAACACAACGCTCGCCAACGGCGCCGCCACCACCACCGGCAAAAGCGGCAGCTCTAGCAGCGGCAAACGTGCCACCGAAGATTTGAGTGACATTCAATCCGTCATTTCGGAGAGCGACAAAGTGTCGTTGGACAAGGCGATGTCGTTGATGGGTCAACAAGAACTGATTCAAGTGGAAGAAGAAGTGCGGAAGATTCAGAACAACGTCCGTGGGTGGTTGTTGCGTAAGAATTACGTCAATTTACGCGAAGCCGCGCGCTCGCTACAAGTGGCGTGGCGTGAAAAACGTAGCCGGTCGAATTCCGCTCCACCACCATTGATACCAATGGCGACTGGTCATTCACCCCGTATGAATGGCGGCGGGGGAGGAGGAGGTGGTGGAGGAGGAGGAGGATCCTTGGGCATTGCTGCTCCGGGGCCATCGTCGACGTCGTCGTCATCGGTGAGCGCTGGTACTCATTCGCGGAGCCACAGTATCACGTTGCATGGCTCAACGGGCCCCGCTGGTATTCCCGCGGTTCGTAGTCATTTGGCATTGTCTCCATCGACGTCCGGAAAACATGGCTCGGTTTCGCACCCACCGCCACCATCCTCATCGACACCGCAGGCGTCACGACGAGACAGTCGGCTGCATGAAAGTGCCATGGACACCGATGACGACGACAACGGCGATGAACATGGTGGTCATATCGTCGAGGATCACCTGGAAGTCGACCGCGACGCCACACACGAAGACGCTGACCGCAACGGCATCGAAGAGAAGGCGGCGGCGACGTTACAAGCGGCGACACGACGTATGATTGCACGTCGGTCCTTTGCCAATTTGCACAAACACACCATGGCTTCCTTGACGATTCAACGGAATTTGGTGCGGTGGTGGACCCGTCACAGTCGAAGCAGCAGCAATGCGGAGCCCATGGACCCCAATTACGTCATGACCGCTGAACCCAGCCATGTCTACATCCCCACCTATTACCACTCGTCGTCATCGATGCCGGGGGATCCGACGACGAATGCTAATCATGCGTTTCCTTTTCCGTATCGTTAAGCGAGGCATGTGGCTGTTTGTGGTGTGGGGGGGGGAGGAGGAGTCGCTTCCAGATATCCTCGCTCTGTTTTTTTTTCTTTTTGTACATAAAAAGTATGCGACCTCACCTCGTGGTGTGTGATTGATCGTGTCAGTCCTTCATTCGCTGGATCATGCGCATTCGATGGCCCGTCGCTTTCTACTCGATCTTTTGCACCCTCCCCCCCCCCCGCCCATCTTCTCTTACCAATCAGCCCATCCACACTGCCACCATCGTCCGTGCTGGTGCGGTAGCGTGTTTATGTTATTTGTTTCGCTGCGCCAGGTGTCATCGTCGTTTGGCCCCGCTTCAACGCATTTCTTCCTACATTCTCCCCTTCCCCCTCCCTGTATAGCTGTTTTTGTTCATTTATTCCTTTGGTCGTCCATTTGTTCTCATCGCCCAATGTCACGCTCTGGTGGGTGTGGCGGTTGGGGGCAGTTCTTTTCCACACCACGCGTCGACCGCTTCAACACGCGTCACTGCTTCAGCATTGATCCTCCTGCTTTTTTTTTTTTTTTGCCTGCTTTTCCTCTCGCTCCTGCTCTCACTCTCTTCAGCATCGACCACCTTCACATCATCGCGCGGAGCTGGTGCAGTTCCGCTCTCACGTCGTTGTGTGCCATGTACATATTCTCCACATACACTGCACCTGTGTGGCCTTCGATCCGACTTTTAAATTAACCGCGCTGACATACAACTGTAACTGTATACGACGATCAACACTAAGTGAGTGTAGTCGAACCCCGCCGCAACCCCATAATGATCGGGAGGATGGAGGGGAGGGGGTTGCAATTTGTTTTTGCCAGCGAGGTCCCTATCCATGTATATGCATACACATACAGTCGTTGTAAACACATTGATCATATATATAGTGGGTGTGAGTTGCTGTTCGTTGATGGGTAGTTTTTCGTTTCATTTTACACATCTTTGTGGACATGGGGTTGACCGTAGGACAACTGGCCGCCTCCCCACGTGGAGGGAGGAGAGGGGGGCCAAGTCATAATACATGTTCTCTCAACTGTCGAGATGCTTGTACGCTGCTTCTTCTATGCAAGACCTAACCAATACCGCACACTATACAAAAAACTAAGGCCCCTCTTGTCGCCAACAACGACAACAGAAGGGCAAACCAAACCACAACTACAAATGCAAACTGGTGACGAGGATACACCAGGATAAATCGACGTTCCATACAGACTGATAAGGCAAGTTTTCTGGTGAAAGAAACAGGTGCCAAGAAGGACATGAGAAGGCCGTCAAAAACAATATCAGGAAGAACATGGTATCTATATACAATTAAAAGAAGTGGGTGGGCGGGTAGAAAAGACAATGATATATTTTCGAGGGATGAGTCTCATCAGTCTGCTTCAACCAGGAAGCAGACAGAGGATGAGACTGCGATAGAGGAGAGAGGGCGAGAGAGAGACAGAAAGAGAGAAAAAGAGGCAAAGAGCACTGTTTAATTCAGAAGGGAGGAAATGCTTTTGGATGAAAAAAGTTTTCCAGAGATGAGATAGCCTAGCCTGCGAGCGAACCCGAACGGTTTCGACAAAAGCTGCCACTTTATTTGAACGATGAGATGAACACCGTGCTACCACTGCAAGTGTCTTCCTTTTGAACATCCGATGGGCATACTATTTGCGCAGTTGGCTTGCCATTGACTTGGCTCCAGCAGGTGTACACACCATTGATGTAGTTTCCAGAGTTGCACTGCAAAGCCACCTTCGTCGAACCACCATAGTAAGTGCGCAAGTCCGACGCGCTGACAGAGCCACCCACGTTATTCGTGATCAAAGCAGGAGTTCCGAATTGCTTCAACAAGTTGATCGTGCCAGAGAAATAGTCGTATTGCGACAAACCAGTGCAGGTACCGTGCTTAGACCATTCATGGATCCAGAAGGAGTCGTAGTTGGGGTCGGACTCCTCATATTGAGCATTTGGCCAGTACGTGGTCATATCGGTCCATCCAACTTCATAGGGAACAGTAGTGTTGAAAGCTTCAGTGGTGCAGTCATGAGGATATCCACCGGCAGAATACTGAGGCCACAATCCGTGAATGGTGAAGTACTTGTTCCAGTAATCCTTGGGGTTGCTGCATCCGTAGTAATTGGACTTGCCGCTGCAGAATCCAGGTTGCCATGACTGAGCAAACACAAAAACATCACCAGAAGCCGAGGAAGAGCTGGAAATCGTGCCTTTTTGAAATAGTTCAAAAATAGTTCAAATTAGAAAATCCAATCCATTTCATCACACAAATCAAATTCCCTTACCAGCTGAAACCATGGCAACAAAGGCCAAGATCAAGGCAATATACGCAAACATTTTTCAGGGGATGGAATTTCTCGTAGGAATTAAATTCTAAGTAGTTCAATCGGAGAACTTCCACAACGCAAAGATGGGCACCAAAGTGGAAAGAAACCTCGGTGCCCGAATCCAGCGAATCTGATGCAACTGCGTCCACGGCAGAGCCCAGCCTCAACACCCCGCAAACATCTTCAACTGTGTCGCTGTGTCGCACTTTCCTGCCTTTTCCCAAAATCCTAAAGTATCCACATATCCTTTTTCGAAAACCGTTTCAAGGTGAACTGCTTGGCGCAAGAATAAGGAACTTGGTCGAAGGTCGAAGGTCAAATTTGAGAGATACCATCGGGGAAAAAAAATAGCTTCCATGATTCCACAGAGAAAAATCGATCATAGTCTATTTGCGTGTTTACTAAGCTTGGCTATCTTCTTCATTTGCTAATAGTTTTTTGAGAGTCCAATGCCGTCCAAGTTTTTGACCGAAGTTGCCAATTACTGTTGGAGCAACAAGTTTCTTGGTGAGTTATCGTTTGATGGACTGCGCACTGTTGTTCATGTTGACAATCAAAACTATGATTTATTCTCAGATGTGTTCCGAAACTTCTTCACGGAACATGCTGAAGCGTTTGAGGGGGCTCCGCCAATGACTAGCGGTGAACATGATCTCAAATACTACAACCTCTTCCAGATCTATTTGAAGCTCTACGAGGTGAGACACATTCCACTACACCAATGACTTTTTTCAAAGATTGTTATCCTGACTTGTGGCTTCTTTGACGTAGAACACTCTGGAAAGCTACTTAAACACGCTCGATGTCCCCTTGGATGAGTTCTACAAGGAAGTTCGCGATGCGCAAGAAGAGTCGGACGACCCCTACATTACCACCTTCATTGATTGCTTGGTCGCTTCCACTGATTACGACTCCTTCTATAAAGTCATGGCCAGAGAAGGAAAGAGATCCGAAACGATGAAAGCGCTGCTCAAATCGTCTCCAAAGAAAGAAGCTGGTGACAAAGCGGTTGACTCCAAAGGTGGTGTCAGCGGACCACCTGCCCTTCCCAGTGACAGCAAAGCTTCCAGTACAAGATTTGAGGCGGATGAAAAAGGTACTGGACGGGATGAAGATGATACAGCTGAGAAGAAGTCGTATAAGTGAAGTGGCAAACAAAGTGTTGGTCACTTTCGAACGTTTCGTTTCGTCCATCGAAACGCATTCAATCTGTATCATAACTCCCATTTTCTGTTGAGTGTTTTCGGAATTCTTTACATACCATATATATACAGAAACGTTTGCTTTTGTTGATTGTTCCACTACAACTTGCCTACGTAATTCTTGGAGTAGTCCTCTACGAATCCACCGATTTCGGTGGCAACTGCACCGATGATCCGATCACAAATGGCGTCAGCAACTGTATCAGCTGCAATGGCAACGTCACTATTCTTCTTCAAGAATGGCGCATCACGAAGTTTTCGAGCCCTGTCGAAATACAGCAACATCGATGAGTACTGGTTAGACATGACATGGCCCTGTGCGTACGACTTACTTGTCCAACTTCAACTTATACGCTTCAAAATCGGATCGAATACAAGAGCTGATAGTCCCCAACGGCGGATACCGCTTCAGAAAGTCAAAGGTAGAATTCGCAGCTGATTTCGCTTGTTCAACAGGTGTCGTACGAGGAGGTGGGGGAATGTCTTCCGCAGTGGGCACCAGAGGAACCTGTGGACTCGCAGTGCTGACAGAGCCTTTCTTTTTCTCTTTTCTGAGTTTCAAGTCTTGTAGAATAGGGTCCACGGGGAGATCCGTGGGATGTTCTCGTGGAGCTTGCAGAAAGGAAATGAGATCATGTTCACATTGTTCAATAGACTGCAATTTTGTGAAAATCATATCGAAGACCGCAGCTTTATTCTTTGGCAGCGGGATGTCGGCAGGATCAATGGCGCCTTGGCCAGCTGCCACCACTGCATCTCGTAAGATTGTCTCTGGTTGTAAGGCTTGAGCCATATCCCACATGAACTCTTTGCGCTGCGGATCCTTCGCTTTTCTGGCTTCTTTGGATGCCTCCTTTTCTCGTAATTTGGCGATTCCTTTCGCAGCACTTAAAGCAGCCAGCTCGCTTAAGGCCATGGGCGTAGCTGCTACCGCACCGTTGTTGCTTTTGACTCGAGCGGACGATATCACCGTCGGTGCGGATGGGGCAGCGTTAGGTTGGGGGGCACCAAATGTCCTCTGTGATGCTGGTGCTGCTGCTGCGGATGTCGTCGGCAAAGGATGTTCTTTGTACCAGTCTTTACGGCTACGACGCCGTCGATGCTGCGTTTGCTGCTGATTTGTGACAATTTCACCCACAGCGGTCATGATCTGCGCCATCGAAGCCATGAGATCTCGGGTCATCAACTGCGTATCCACGACATCAGCTGGACGGAAATAGCCACCCATGACCCCACTCCCAGATCCTTGTCGTCGAAGTTTAGAAAAGTATGGATACGGCTTCACAGGAGGCTCCGCCGCATTGTCATTGGCATCGCCTTTGCCCTCGCGGTGCTGCTGCAACAGTTGCCGCAAGCGATCGCGAATCATATTGCCGTAGTGGCCCCTCAACGCCTGAGGATCCATAGGTTCCCTTGGTCTCCCATGTTCTCGTAGAAATTGTTGGAATTCTGCTGCTTGAAAGGCTGGTGGTCTGCCTGACGACGATTGTTGCTGGTGCTGACGACGCATTGTGAAACTCGACGCGTCTGGAGCGTTTTCGTCAGCGCTGTAAATATCTCTCATGATGCGCTCGTCAATAGGAGATGTAGATCTCGTGGATCTCGTTTGCGGCGCAATGTCATTATTCGAAGGCTTCGGCCGATGGACTTCGTCGTTGGCTTGCTGCTGCTGCTGCCAAGAGTTCTATGAAAAAGCGTTCAAGACAGGACTGTCCAAGCAAAACTAAAGGTTTCATATCGTACCTCATTTGGAGACTGAGAACGCCCTGAATTACGATACGGAGCTCTGTTGATGTTTCTCACCGGTGAATCGCGATTGGTCCGAACGGTCATGTTGTTGGAAGTGGTAGTGGTTGAATCGCTTCGCGTAACATTACTTGAGGAGTTCTGGGCTTGTGGTCGTTGACTTTCATTGTTATTACGCTTATTTCGTGGTTCTAATCGGAAAATTTCTTGTTTACGAAGGGCGGGGTCGAATAAACCAGCTGACTGCACGCTCTTATTCCATTCCCCACTGTCGTGTTGAAAAACAGGTGGTGGCGAGGGGATCCGAGGGGGTCTAGCGCGGGACAATCGCTCTTTAACTCTTTGTTGTGCACGTTTGTTTGCCTCCAAAACGAATGGCGATACATACGGTTCAAGTCGCTTTGTTTTGGGCTTTCGTGTACCCGACCGGGACGACCGGCCAGAGACGAAGGAGGAATTTTGATCAGCAAACGATGCCATATTCGACGGTACCACCAGCAACCCGTCAACTCAAAAAGGTTGTTCTATCTGGTACGAAAGGGTTTCGAGGACGAAACCAAAATCTGACGGATGACCGCCATTTAGATCAGATTGTTGGACCATTTCTCATTCAAATTCGAGCAGCGTTGTCTCCAGAGTTTCCCAAACAATCCTAGAACTTGTGTGTTCCAAACCGTTTCATGGAATGAAAAACGAAACGTCCAGCAGCAGAGCCCGACTCGCACGTTGGGTTGTTGGTCAATGGTCAACTCGGAACTCTTTATTGTGGTTTACGTGCATTTTCCTTCATGTTCTAGACCGATCGCCAGCAATTCATTGAAGCGCATTGGCATATCTTTATTCTTGGGAATAAGAGATTTCGTGTCGCTGATCTGTTGTTCCTTTCCTTGCACTTCATACAATGAGGGCGACGGGAGGGAAGGCATCGAAGCCATCGAGCTCAAGTGGTGGGCCAGGAAAAGCTTCCATGACGACAGGAAGTATGGCGAATTCCGTGAATTTCAATGAAAACGTTGATGGATTTGAAGTGTTGTCGGAGACAACTGGCGGAGCAACCCTCGGTGAAGATGGATCGAATGCCCCCAAAGTGTTGGACAAAGCCTTTATTATGGGTGAAACCAACATTACGCAAATGATTAAGTCTCTCGGTAATCGTACCGAAAGTTTGAAGACCAAAATGGCCATGGCGAAGGAGTTGCTTCGGGCAGATGTCGAACTCAACGAAGAGGGTGACGAACGTGGCGCGAAGGATTTGCCCAAAATTGTCAATGATGCTGAAGAAGAAGTGCCGAAGAGCTTACGCGAGCTGAGAATGAACAATGCAACAACAGGGCGTAAGTTACCCTTCGCTGATCGTGCTTGAGCGATGAGTGACTGATATTATGTTGGCCACAGGTGATCCAGCGAAAATGAACTTAGTCACATCCGATAACGTGTACATTGACCCGTATCATCTCGTTCTGAAGACCAAGGCTCAAACCGATGCTGCTCGAAAAATTGAATCACTTTTCCAAGGAAACACCAACAATCGCGACACTAAAAAGGTGAAAACGAAAGGCAGTGTGAACGCGGATCATGCGAAGAAAGAGGAACAAGTCAAGAACAACAGCAAGCGTATCAATCGTTTGCGATTGGAACGCAAACTGCAACAAATCACCGAATCCTTTGTGACACGAAATGTGAATGACAAAATCTTCCAAATTCCCGAGTTTGTGGACGAAGATCCGAAATGGTCGGTCCCTATCAAATGGACGCCGAAGGACCCGCGTAGTGCGTTGCCTGAGAATGCGGATGGTGAATTTGATCCGGATTTATTGCTACGCTATGCGTTGGAAATGATTGAATTGCCTTCTGGTCGCAAGTTGTTCGCCTGGCTGATCAAACAGGTGGTCATCCAGTCGTATTTCGTGTTGCTGTTTTGGATGATCAAAGTTAAATTCTTTGAAACAGACTTTGTCGATGAAAAAGAAGTGTATCTCTTGCACAAACTGAGTCGAGAATATCGGAAATTGGTCGAAATGTTGGCACAACGGTCCCATGCCGAGCACGAGAAGGATTTTGTCTTCAAATATCTGCCGTTTATTCTGTCGAATGGTGTGTTCTACGCCTTTTTCTATCTGTTTCCGGGTAGTCGACACAGTACGAATACGAAGGCCTTTAAGAAGACGGTCTATATGCAAGTCGTGCAGATTATGCATGGCTTCCAAGTGTGCCCCATATCGGTGAAGGTCTCGTGGGCGAAGTTGTTTCCGGAAGATGCCCACGACGGAGAGAACTTGGAAGACGGCGAAGAAGGCAAAGAGATCTTTCCCGTGCCCTTTGCCGTGAAAGCAACGACACAAGATCTATCCGGTACGGGTAAAAGGAGCACTGGATCTCCGACCTTGCGACGGAATCGATCACAATTACCGACGATGTCCCGTCCAACGACGGCGGGATCACCCTCTGGACGAGAGACCGCGGGTAGTTGGGATGATGGACGTAGTGAAGCTTCCAGTCCGAGTACGTTGATGCGTCGATCACGAACGGCCTTGTTAGCCTCCCGTAGTAAAAGTGGTATGTTGGCCTTGGATTCGACGAGTTTGGATGATTCAACGAGTGCACCCAGTGTCGTGAAGCGTTTTGCGACAACACCGACAGGTGGGAAAGGATCCCCGCTACGGTTTGGATCAAAGCGAGCTCATTCCACGGTCACTTCCACTTCAGCCGCCGCACCGAAATTAGCCCGTGGTATGTCCAGGAAGTCCAGTATGGGTGATCTCTCGCGCTCGGCCATGTCGATGTCTGGTAGCATGGCCAGCAGCGGTGGTGGTGGTGGTCTGCATCGTGGAAGTCGGTCCTTGTCCTTTGACGATGACGACGAAGACGAAGACGATTACGAAGAAGTGAACCCCTTTTCGGAAGAAAACATCACTCACACGTTGGCAGCGATGAAAAGCAAACCGCAATTGCAACGGAAACCTTCCGTCGCGAAGTTAGCGATGCAACGAACGGTATCCATCGCGAAATTACAACCGCCACCCAATGGGAACTCCAGTTCCAGCTCGGCCATCAATCTCTTGGCAGCGAATACAGCAGCGAATGCCAGTAGTTTGAATATGCTACCCACAACGACGACAACAACGGCCACCGCAGCGACGGCTACCGTTTCCGCGGCGTCGGGTTCTGGTTCTGGTTCTGGTTCTGGTTCTGATGGAGGCGACAATGCCATCAATTCGCGACCGAATACCGCGTCAACTGCTGCATCGATTGGTATTGCCGATGGCGGTGGTGGTGGTGGCATGGGTGGGCATCACACGTATCGTCGTACCACCGACGATGAATCGTCGCATTTGTTCACCACGAAGAATTTGGGCGAAAATCCGCGGTATTTACGTCCATTGTCGAAGACGAATTTGAAGCCCCCACCCGTGAAACCACCCAATGTCGCGAGTGTCAAGCGACAAGGAGTCGTCGACCGTATCTCCGCACAACAAGTCTCACCACAAATGGCGTTGTTACTTTCGGAATTGAAAGATACGGGTACCGTCGATAGCAATTCCACCTTCTCGCAGACGGTACGCCGAACCATTCCCGTCAATTGGTGTCCGGCGGGGGGTACGGATACCCATCATCGAACCGTGATTTCCACGGAATTGCATCATGAAATCTCCGACAAACTGACGAAATCCAAAGACGAATTCAAGCATATCAGCTCGTTGGCACATCATCGCAAGATCAAAATCGCAGAGACGTTGAACAAAGAGTTGGACAAGGTACGTTTCTCTGTCTCAGTGGTTTCTTTATTATCTTTTTGCTGCTCTCGCGTTGGTTGTACTGTGTTGGGCTCACCTCTCTCGTGCGTCGCTTGGTTTGTTGCTGTGTACGGTAGATTTTACGCGGTGGCCAAACGATGATCAGTCGGTACAGTTTGGATTTGATTCGGCAGCATAAGATGATACGTGCCAATGGTGGTGCACCGCCGGCTGCCACCAATCCGCAGAGTATTTCCGCCACCAATCCGAAGGATGCCTTACAAGCAGAAATCGAAGAAATGACGTTGGCGGAGTTGGAGAAACTCGCTGATTACGATGACGATGAAATCGAGCGCTTCTTGGCCTCCTGTTAGCATCTCATCTCATCTCATCTCAACATCAGCACAGCGACCAATGATGTTTAACAGTATTAACAAATATAAAACGCCTTTCTTTGATTGCGCTGCACTGTGTAAAAATGATTTCATCAACCGATTGGTCCCGACTGTGCTCAGGTAGGGCGTTGTCTGGGTGTAGCCCTTGGGAGGTTGATGCACTATTAACCTACTCGAGGACACGCTGTATTTCTTCCGGTGGTTGGATTGGATATAAATATGACAGTACCCTTACTAGTAGACACTATGATGCTTTCATTCGACTTAATTAATATTGTAAGGTAGTGTGAATGCTCGAGCCAATTCTTATCAAGACACGTCTGAGCTAGTGCAAAAGGCGTTACAAATTTGTTCCATGCTGCTGGTGCTGGGGGTAACCAAACAAATCCAACGAGCAATCGCAATCCAACTGCCAAGACAGTAGATCTGAATGAAGACCTGGCGAAAAGATCACACTCCATCTAAGCGGGGTGAGACGATTAGATTTGGTTTGAGCATCGTAAGGGGCACTGTCGCTGCGAATTCTCTTGGCAATGCGCACTTTCACGGTCCGATGTCAACCGTGGTGGGCTGGCCTGGTCATTGTACTGATGCTTTCGCTCAGCAACGCCTTTGAGGTACTGGCGACAGTCAATTCCTATTCCTACTTGATGTCTTATCATTTTCTCCCATTTTCTCCCATTTTCTTTGTCTAGTTTCTGTTGAAAACCAACGAACAAGATACATTCGTGGATTCGAAGCCATGTCTGGTCGTTGTCCACGACAATATCCGTGGATATTTGAATTGGAACCAGGTAAATTCATTCACCGCGACTAGAAGACTAATAATGTGCTGGAAATTGAGCGGGATACTTGCTTCGCTGTGTTTGGGTGGGGGTATATAGGATTGGTTTGTGAAGGCTACGAAAGATCTGAACATCAAACTCAAAGAAGCGAAGGACACTGCCAAGGTACGGACCCCACCCTCTGTGTCACCATGCATGGTAGGTTGCTTAATGAACTTTGGATGATTCCCCTCGTAATAGCCATCACCGGCCGCCGAAAAGAACCCCGATGTGGTGGTGTTTCACGCGCCCACCCATCAAACACGTCTGGCCCGTGCGATGCTTCGTAAACGATACGGCACCGATGCCAGCTTTGCGATGTTGTCGATGGAACAACCCAATTACGCGACCATCATGAAAGATCATGAGTATTTACGGAGCACGTTCAATTTCATGGTGACCTATTCGTTGGCCACGGTCTATCCGCACACCGATCTACCCAATCTACCGATCACGTATTATCCATCACATATCTTACCAGCCCGTGCAGTGCTACAACCTCCCAAATTATCGTACGAAGACAAAAATGGATATGGCACCGGGGTCATGGTGGCGTTGTTCACCTCGAACTGCAAAGCTGCTGGTGCCGCGGAACGGTTGAAGTATTTGCAAGCGTTGATGGAGCATATCGATGTCCATTCGTATGGAGGCTGTTTAAACAATCGCAAGGAACCCAGTTTACCCGATGACCCCGCCTGGCCAGCGATTGCACAACGACGGGCGCGGAAGATTGAAGTGTTGAGTCATTATCGTTTTTATTTGGCCTTCGAGAACGCGCCGATTGAGGACTATGTCTCCGAGAAAGTGTACGAGGGGCTCTTTGCCGGGGCGATTCCTGTCTATCGGGGGGCGTCGTCGATTGCCCAGTTTATGCCCGCGAATGATTCCTTCATCGATGCGAATACCTTGTCGCCCAAGGCACTGGCGACGATGTTGTTGTCGATTGGCCAGGACAAACAACGCTACGAGTCGTATTTCGCGTACAAGCAACGACCCCTCGCGCCACATTTCCAAACGGTGGTCGATCGAAGTTACGTCCACCCGAATGTCTTACGTCGTATGTGTGATTTCGCGCAGCAAGCCTCGTCAATGAGAAAGGCACCCGCTACGTTGTTGGCCTTGCGGGGTGGTAGCGGTGGTACCAGCGTCGTCGGTGATGGTGGCGTCGCCGCTGGGAATAATGGAGCACCGGCGGCAACAACGGTGGTGCGTGCCTCACCAGCAGAAGAAAAAGATGCAGACGAAGAAGAACCAGAACTGGTGGTGGTCCAGGAGCAGCAGCAACAAAAACGGCCTCCACAACTCCTCAACGGGGAGAAGGCGTTGTCGCGGAAACGAAACGCGGCACAAAAGGCCGGCGGCGGTTCGAAGAAGAAACTTTTGTCGAAGAAAATGAAGCCTCGTCCGTCATCGCGTCGCAATAACGGCAAAGGCAATGGCGATGGCGATGGCGACAGTAGTGCTGCCAACGAGGAGAACAACTAATCTTCGTGTGCGGATGACAGACAATAGGGTAAATTAAGTGACCGTTACGACGAGCGACAACCGAATGGACTGAACCGCATGCCCCCCCTCCCAACCCAACCTCAACGGTGACGATGCACGGCCACCGACAGAGAACGATAGCAAAGCCAAAGCAAAGAATAGGGATTGATTTCGAATTATGCACGAAGAGGAAGAGGAGGAGAGGGGCTAACCGCCCCCCCCGGAGGCCTTCACCCCACACGCATCATATCTTCGGCATCGAAGATCGTCATACAAAACGACTCCAACAACGGACCCGACGTCAGCGACTTCAAATCATAGGGATTCACTGCCTCCGCTGTCTCAGGTAGTAGCCGTGCCGAAAGCGACTTCAATTGCGGGAGAATTGAGGCCAACGGCGGCGACTTCTTCGTGATCACTGACGACGAGCTGTTCAACGATGCCGACGAGGCCCGTTGCAACGCTGACGGTAGTGGTCCTGGTGGGGGTGAAGGTGGCACAGGCGATCCGTTCGCTTGCGAGGCACGTCGCGCCACGGACGACGTGACCGGAGACGTCGCAGCCGTTGCGTGTCCATGGGCGCCGCTGCCATGGCTCGCGTGCGACGGCGTCGATACCGGACGCTTGCCACTGCTGCTGTGGCTACTGCCGTTACTACTACTGCTGCTTCCATGGGTGGAACCGTTCTCCGCAACAGCAGTAGCATGGCCGTTGGTCGCCTTCACGGGTGTTGTCGGTTGACTGGCCATCGGCGTCAACAACTCCGACGACGACAGAAACACGAAACGCCGCAAGTTGTCGACGACCATACGAAACGCCGCATCCGCCGATTCACGATACACGACCGAGAACAAGGGATTGTCGATGGCATGACGCAATTGGGTCAACAGCCGTTCCGCACGGGGGTCGTCTTTCTTGTTGTTGTGGTTCCCGGGGCCCCATGTGTTACGACCAGACGAAGACGATGGAGCGCGATCACTCACACCCAGTCCATGGTAGGCGTACACCGCTTCGGGCGCAGTTTCTAATCCAAAAGCAAGCAAGCAAGCAAGCAAGCACAAGAAACATCAGTGATCACCACAGCATCTACACACACACAGCCCATCGACAAGCAAGCGACGGCGGTGCGGGTGGGGAGAGGGAGCGACAGCGCTTACCGCAAAACAAGTTGCGCATCAACGTGTCGAAATCGCTTTCAAAATCACGTCGTACGGTATTCAACAACTGCAACATGTCTTCGAAATCCACACGCATACGTTCCTTGACCACCCAATCCCGTAACAGGTACTGCAACCGTTGGCGAACATCGTTGGCAAAGCGTTGCAAGCCGGTACTGAACATGGTACGGAAGGTACCCTCGATGAATTTCTTCAACAACGCGCTATCCCGCGCATACATCACGATATCATCCGCATTATCACCCGTGGCACCCAGGGATTCCAACGCGGGTCCTTCCCCTCGTAAGATGGCACGGGCCAAGACATGCAATTGTACTTTCAACAGCGTCGTCAACCCACAGAGCACGTACGTGCTCACGAACAACATCGTAAACGATGAGAGTTTGACTTCCTCCCACAACTGTGCCTCAGTATCCGAAGAAGAAGAAGAAGAAGCAGAGCTATTGGTGCTGTTGTTGGCCCGGAGTTGTTTGATTTGTTTCACCGGCTGGGTGATGTCGATCAGGTCGAAGATGGACTTCCTCAACGTGGGGATGAAGATGCGAATCGACATGTCAAACTGTTTACGAATACGAAGAAGTAATCGTGCTTTCAATCCTGCTTGATGGTTGGGGGATAAGGTGCCCATTTCGACCAAGTTCAATCTACGACCGCTGCCAGCACTTTCCGCCAGGGTTTGACGCTTGCGGGCTTGTGGCTCATGGAAAAACATGTAGTAGACCGCAGCAGCAATGGCAATGATCGTACCAATGGCTATTCGGCTACGATACCGGTTGAAGAAGAAGAACGCATGACGAAAGATATCCATTTTGACGTCCACCAGTTGCACTGCACGTCGCTACTACAGTATACGTCTATCCAATACCAGCTAAACAACCTCTCCGCAATTTCCCTTTAGGATACGAAGGAGATGCTGTCTTTCCGACAACGAATCTTCAATTGTATCCTCTCGTGTATCCCGAATACCACGGAAGAGAAGTCCCAATTGCTGGAGAAGAAGACATTTCCATCACAGCTCTCCACAGCCCACAACTCGGTGCAGCATTGATTCTGAAACGCTTCTCAGGTCTTTGGGAGATGAACCTTTGGGAGACCGAGGAGACGACTCTCCAAAATTTTATTTTGGGAGAATCTCCACAATGGTGGATGTGGGATACGCGAGAGAAGGCTCATCCTCGCAAGCAAGTTGGTGATTGTAAACAATCACAATCGAATTCTACCATTCGACATCGACTTGCTTCTTCACCAAACAAGAGAATGAGTGCTGTTCCCATTGTGCTTGGCCCAGTTTCTGTTAAACCCGAGGCTGACCAATCAGCTAGGGGGCCTGTTGCAACACCAGTAGCACCCAAGAGTTCTCCCAGCGAGAAGCTAACACAGAGGGTAAGTGACGCCAAAAAGAGCTTCGAGTCCACTCCCAGTCCAGCACGAAAGAACCTCCGGTTAGACCAACAAATCCAGGCGCTGGTCCATGGCGCAGAAGAAACACTGAATACGTCGAGATATGTTCTTGTCTGGAACAAGCGTAATCAGCGCTGTGGTGTGCAGGCTCTCAAGAATCGGCATCAAGAGGCAACCAATGAGTACGAGGCACTCTATGCAGCCCACCAGAACCTCCTGAGCCAACACACGAAGCTGCTGGCGGATCTGACCTCGATCATGAAAGAATTCGCGGCGGTGGAAGATCTCCAGCGTAAGAAGCTCGACGCAATCCGAGCCATGACTGAAGCGGAGAGTGTGGAGCATCTTCTTCAAACAGTCTGTGCATTGGAAATCGACGTGGCCAAGACCACTGAAGTCCCACAGGCGATTCCCATTCTCTCTACCCCTGTCAAGGTGCATCCAGATACTCGTTAATTAAGCCATCGCTCCACGGACAGCTACAAATCTTCGTTGAAAACCGACGGATGATTGTCAGTTCTCTTGTTCCCCTGCGGATGTCACTGTAAAGAGGATGTAATGAACTAATCGTCTTCAACACTTCACCCGGGTTCGTCCCAATTACATTGCACACAGCTATCACAGCCGCTGCACGAACTACTAATACTGAAACATTGGTCAACAGATCGCACCGACATATTTGCGCACTTGCTTGCGAAATGGTGACACTGCACATCTATCTCCTCACGATCACCGTCATTGTAATGTTTCACACTCCACAACGTCCCTTTAAACTCCACGTACGTAGTACGCAGTACGTAGTACGTAGTACGTAGTAAGACAGCTCGTCGGTTTCCACCTGGTGCGTGACTTCGATGAGTACGATCCAGGCCACAGCAGGTGTCCATCCGAAACGCACAGGGAAACCGGTCATTGCCATTGGTGCCATGGTGCCATACCCATACGCATAGGCATCATACGGCAGACAGTATACTATCCTGCATGCAACACGGCGACAGATCAATTTGTTTGCTAATTCACAGAAGCGAGTTATCGTGGTATAATGATGAATCGTGTACAGTACAGAACACGAGGCGTCGACAAAAGACGTGACATGACGTGACGTGACGTGACGTGACGTGACGTGACGTGACGTGACGTGACGTGACGTGACGTGACGTGACGTGACGTGACGTGACGTGACGTGTTGGGATCAGGAGGCACACTCACTTGTGCTCTGTGCCACGGTCGTCCGCCCGTGGTCCGCCGTGCTGTTGTAAAAAAGACAGAAGAAAACAAAAGAAAATGAAAGCGACAGGCACCGGTAGCCCCCTACGCCTCATGGCGGCGAATGGCTTTCACTTGTCGCTCTCGCTTCGCAAAGGACATCGTGCGCATTTTCTGGAGGGCCTCGTCGTCGTCATCGTCGTTGCAGTCGAGATCGACGTCGTTGTCCACAGCTCTACCCTCCACAGCAGCGCTAGGTACGGTGGGAGCAGTGGCTGCAGGAAGCGCAGGTGAAGCAGTGGGGGTTTTACTGACCGACGTAGACGCGGACGTAGACGCGGACGTAGACGACAAGAACGACTTCCGCCGACCCGGTGACCGGGCAGAGAGCAACGCATACTCGGGCAATGGAGGCGGATTGGGAGACGCGGCCGCTTTGGAGAAGAACGAAATCGCTTGGACTTCTTTGCCCGTGTGCAAATCTCGATGCAACGAGCGCAAGATCAACCGCGGACGACTGGCAGAGCTCTCGACATCCAGCGTACGGATTAACACATGTTCAAACGAGGCATCTTCGGCACGACGGAACATGATCAGCGTCTCGGGATCTAAATACCACACTCGATGCAGCATCCGTTTGCCGTAGAGCATGACGGCGACATCGTGTTCACTGTTGATCGTCATGGTGAAATCGGTGTTCAACGGCCCACCACGTTCTTGCAGACGGATGGCGGACAACGCTGGTGGGTTCATCGTGATCAGATGGGTCAACGACATTTGTGCGGCCACTTTGCGTTGTAACGGTGGGATCCCCGAGGCCTCGGCAAAGGCTTCGAAATTGTCGGTCCGTGTGCGGATCCAGACACCGGAGAAGTCGACGTATTGCGGGGCAGGTTTGACAGCGACCGTCGGGACGACGGGGGTGGTGGTGGCCACTGCGGTGACGGCGGGTGACGTATCCATCGGCGATGCTTCGTGTTGATGATGGTTGGCTTTGCCGCTTCCCGTGGATTTGGGTGTGTGGCTTCCCACTGGCTCAGCAGCAGTCGCCCCCGCCGCAGCGTCTGGTCCTCCGGGGCTACTGCTGCTGTGGTGGTGGTTACCCATCGACAACAGTTTCCGCGAAGAAAACCGGCGGGACAGCCATCCCTTGGGCGATTTGCCCGACGACAACGGCGTTTCGTAAATGATGTCTCGACCATCGGAACTGTTCGTCGTCAAGAAGATTTCTTCTTCGACGTTGTGGCTCGTCGTCGATAGCAACGCCGGTGGTGCCACACCGTTGTGACCGCTGCTACTGCTGTTGCTACCGTTGTTGTTGCTGCTGCTGCCAGTGCCAGTGCCAGTGCCGTCGTCGTCGTTGTCGTCGTCGCCGCCGTCGCCGCCGTCTGCCCCGTCGTTGTCATTGTCCTCCTCCTCCTCGGCAGGATCCAGAGCGGTGGTTACCTTGGACGATGGCGACAGATACGACGCGGAGAAATGATACGACGGAGGCCCCACAAACTCGAAGGTACAAAACGACTCCACTTCGGTCGTACTCAAATTCTTGTGATGCACCGCCGCGGCCAACGGGCGATACAAGGCGCGTAACCGTAACAACAACGGTTGTCCCTGCGATCCAGCGACCAACCACCGCCAGATGCGCAATTCATACGAACAATCCGGCAGCCGTTTCTTGATGATTAACAACTTCGCTGAGGGTTCGTGTTGTTGCTGCTGCTGCTCTTCGACGCTGCGGTAGGAGGTATCCCACACGACGGTGTCTTCAAAGGTCGCCTTCAAGAACCGCGTGTCTTTGAATTTCGCAGGATCGATACAGTAGTCGGTTTCGACTTCGATGGGTCCGCCTTTTTCTTCCAAATGCAACCGTTGTTGGGCAGGATCGACGACGAGGGTATGCTGCATGGCGATGGAGGCCGCGACTTTCCGTTGCAAATAGTTGACCCCCTGGGCTGCTAAGAATGCTTCGTAGTTCTCCACACGGACACGTCGCCATACACCGGTTAGGTCCGGTAGAGGTACCCGCCCTTCGACTGGAACCGCCGCACCAGCAGCACCAGCAGCACCAGTAGTACGTGCGTCACCAGAGGCAGCGGTATTCGTCGGCGCCATCGATGGTGCTCCAGATCCCGCCACGGTACGAGAAGACGACGACAACGACGACGACGACGATGAGGCCGGCGTCGTCGTCGTCAACCGCGTCGCTACCCATTTCAACGGGAAGATCGTGTCCACGACGTGTACCATTGTTTCCGGGGCCGTTTCAGGAATGTTGATCATATACGCGGCAATGACCAGGACCACGGTGGGGACACCGATCCACGCCAACGCCCCAAAGAGACACAAATAACACGCCCAGAGCAACACCGTCGCCAAGTTGTGCACGATCCACAACGGTATCGTTTTCACCCAGTCGAAGATGTCGTCGGCTCCCTGGCGCCACATTCCTTTCACTTCTGCTTCTCGGGCCATTTCCAGCGACCGGCGCTGGGAAATCAGCTCATCCAGCACTTCTTGATCGACTCTCCCACCTCCACCACCACCGTCCATCGATGTCGCTCGCATCGCGGAGGAAGACCCTGCTCCATCAGATGATCCGGGGGTTCCCTCTTTGCCGTTGCTCAAGAATGCCTTCGAAATATCCTGCAGGTTATCGCGGAGCAGCTGATCGCCCAGGGCCAATCGATCATCGGGATGCAACCGCAAGATGCGTTTCACAATGCGGGTCAAGGGGATCGTCGTCGGTGCCGTACGGAACAAAAACCACGTGCGATACTTCTTGCCCGGTGCTTCGTTCGCTTGTTGCTGCCACGCCTCCCACTGCGCCCCATACGACAGCGGTTCTTTCGACGCGGACGTCGTCGCTTCTTTGAAATTCAAGAATTTTGCGAGGCCACGTTTCTTCTTGTAATACGATTTGTACACGACCGAGTCACTGCTGCCGCCGCCGCCGCCAGTACCACCACCACCAATGTCATTCGTATATTGAATGGGGACGTACTTCTCGATCGCCGCATTGCGTGTACGTAATCCTTTGAAAACGGCGTCGGATATTTCCTGGCGGTAATTGCCGTACAACTGCAGTTGCGCATTTTCTTCTTCGGGCGACAGCGGTGAAGCAGACGACGGAGACGACGAACGCTCCGAGAGGCTTAAGAACTTTTGTTCTTTCTCCAAATTCAGCATAAAATCTCCCGAATCCACGAAAACAGCTGCCGAAAAGTCTTCCAACACGGACAGCGCCTCTTTGTCGGTGACACCGACAATGATCGACCGATTCCGAGCGAGTAGCCTCTTGAATGCCGTCGTGATTTCGACGGGTTCTTGTGCCAAATCTGTCTCTTGGCGCATCACCACTTTCAATTGACTCGTCGCAGCCAGCACCAGCAAATCTTTGTCCCCCGCAGGCATAAAGGGGCGTACATCCCCGACACTGGAAATAGGTTCCAAGAGAGAGGATAAAGCGAGGACTAGCTCACAGCAATGTACCGGGTTGGTCGAGACCACGACGATGTCTTGCCCCGTCACAATCAACTCCCACAACGTCCACAAATGCTGGATGAGCCCCAGTGTACCCAGAACTTCCAACAAATTGATAGGCAACGTCATATGAGATACACGAGGATTGAGTTCCACCAGGTCTAAATCCAGGGGAACCATGGTGTTGAGTACATTTCCAAAGAAAGTGAGATAGATATGGGAACCAGGTACAATAGAGGGCCAAGATCGAATTTGATTGAATGCCACCTCGAGCACACTCTTGATGATACTTTCGAATGGATCACCGTCATCATCATAATCATCGTCGCCGAATGATTCGTTCCCAACGTAGTCGTTGGAGGACATTCGACCAACACTACCCGCCAGGGCCGCAGAGGGCGAAGAAACCGATCGTTGTTGTGGCGGCGAGGAAAAAATACTGGAACGCTCAACGACGCTGGAGAGACGTCTATTACGCAAAGGTTTTGTTTGCAATTCTAACGCCTCATGAATGCTATCCAACACCTTGTGAGAAAGTTGCCGGAAAGGCCACTTGGAAACGAGACAAACACACTCCTTGTAGGAGAGGTTGACGTCAAACGTCTGTTCGTCGGTGAATGACGAGACAGAAATGTAACAATTGTAAAAAATGGTGGCATTGGTGATTGCCGTACCAATGGTTTCATCGCTTTCGTCTTTGAAAGGGAACCCTGGCAAACTTTGGTCGCGCAATCGGTATAAGACCTTTCCTTTGTCTAAGGAGGTCATCAACGACGTCATCGTCGCTTGCAAATCCAACAGGAATTGTTTGGAAAACGTCTCTTGAGGAAAATCACAGGACGTAGTAATGCCATCTTGATATTGCCGAATGAGAACGACGCCTTCGTACCATTTGACACCGGTAGGATTGATCGCCTGTGAGACGGACGAACTTCGTGAACCTGTGAGAGCAAAATAAAGGAGTGAACGCGCATCAGAAGAATAAAATTCACAGCACAAATTAATAAGCATGCTTTGTACCTGCAGTTTCCGCTGTAGGGAATGGTTCCTGGGAATTTTGACGATTGAGCAATTGCTGATAACAATCGAAACAACTCTAGCCATGAACACAATAGGGGATTCAATCAGAATCGTGAACGTCGTCATAAGGAAAACACAACCCTACCCTTTTTAATTGATCATTTATCATCGATCGGAAGGAAGAACATTTATCGCAGAATATTCTCCCACATTCTCGGCAGTGATGTCGTCTTCGTTGCAACGTAAACGACTTCCTACATTTCGTGCACGTTGGAGCATCTTTGTCACTTTGCCAAACAGCTCCACTTCCACTAAAGGGAGTCGGCATGATTCAATCCAACGTAAGGCCAGTGTTGCAATCGGAATGTGATCCAAGAAAGGAAACACGACCAATTCTGCTGCTGTTCCATGTTCCTGCATCTTCTATTTCCTTTTTTCGCCGCTGCTGCTGCGAGAAGAAAACAGCAGCAGGACAACACGACGACGACGACGACGGATGATGTGGTTGTTCATCAATTAGCTAGTTAGACATGTAAAGATCAGGCCAAAACGAAAGGAAAGACAACGCAAAGATGGTGGAAGAAGTTGGAAGCATTTATTTACACTAATAGACGAGACTAAACTGATCGCTCCTCAACAAGAAATAGATTTGAATAGCAGTCTCCACAGTGGGTGACTATGGATGCCGCACCGCCACAAAAACCAAATGCTGAGCAAATCCAAAGAATAGGTCTTCCCAGATCGATAAGTTTCGTAATGAAAATATCATCACGTAGGCCAATACAAACTGCAGTACAGCCGACGCTAGGAGGCGAGCCAGTTTGCTGTGGAGACGACCAGTAAACATGATCAAGACCATTATAATATTGACATATGATGCAGTCTGTGTGAACACGTCATCAGAAGAACCAGCGGCGCGGCTTATTGCATGCATCACGCTTAAGTGACCCAGAAACACTGATGAGATCAGTAGAAACCGCAACGTGCGAGCAGCCCAGTGCGTCGACGGCAAGATATCGCTTCCAATGACAAATGCAGTGGATAAAATCTCACCTACCAGTCGGCTCAATACCCGATGACCCAGATTGTATCGCCACAGAAGTGCAATCAAAGCTCCCAACAGAGCACCACCGAACCCACCAACAATCAATCCGCCATTGAGCGCAAGAAGAACGGTTGATATGATGACCTTTGTTGTAGGATCCCAATTGCGTCTTTGCAAGCGGACGAAAAAGTCGTCAATAATTTGTCGTTCTGTTCGCAGAGGTGCAGGAGACGGCAGCAAATCATTGTCCACCAAGAAATTTGATTCTGCGTTTTCAGCAGTTGGCACAACTTCAGAAGGTTGTTGAGCAAGAGGCTGCGGAAGATCGTGACCTTCTTCGCGACGTTGTATTTCTGCCTCACCAATCCCAAGAGTGGATCTACGGTCATACGGTATGACTCGACGACATCGAGGACAGTCAATATCGTTGTGATAGTTCACTTGAGTCTGAAACCATGGCTTGATGCATGCCTGATGATATGCATGTCGACATGGTAAAATGCAGTAGCTTCCCGGTTCTGAGAAATCGACATCAGCATGGCAAACGGCGCAGTCAAGCACTGATCGAGAGGAATCTTGACGTTCGACCCGATTCTCTTGATTTTCGTTTGGGCCCACATGGCTATGCCGTGATGGAATGATAACCAGTGCAAGAGAGGATGATCTTGAACGAGTTTGATTGAGTGGCGAAAGCTCACTTATATGAGTGATTTCATCTGTCGACATATGAAATGTATCAATTTCGGAGGGAGCATCAGTGGTGGGTGCATGTCCCTGACGAATACTTGACTCATCGATACTTTGTCGTCGTTCAAGTATATTGCGGACAATACTTGTATCTTCTGCCGACAAAACATCCTGAGCCAAAACTTGCGACAGAATTTCTCCTGCATCACCACCATTCGCAAAAGTTTCAGGAAGATGCACAACGCAGACTTTCAGCCGTTTAGTTGCATCTCCATCGTCGCCAGGCGAAATGAGATCACTTCCATCTTTGTTTGAATCATCATCAGATCGCTTTCGTTTCTTCGCACTTCTTGTTTCTTGATCGGAGTCAAGCGCTTGATCGATCTCGTCAACTTCCATATCTGCCGGACTTTGCACAGATTCTTCTTTCTCCATGATGCTACTTTCTTGACGTCGGAGAATCGTTTATATAGAGTGAAAACCTCTCTCTCCTCTTCAATCGATGATCTTCAACGAGGCGAAATGGGATATGATGTCAATGTGGATTTCATGTCGAAGAAGAACAGGCGCAGAAACAGAAACACTTTCTTCCTGACCGTTTCAAATTTTCTCGAATCCCAATCATCATCATCATCATGATGGCGACGATGACGTCGTCTCTCGAGGAGATAACGGCGGCGGGGCGCTGGCTGACTCAGAATTCTCTGACGTTGGATCGTTTGGTAACGTTTTGTGGCGGGGAAATACACAGTGGAGATGACGAATGGCACAATTCATCTGAACACCACTAAAATAATTTGCTTAGTAGCATCGAACGGCAGCATCAATAATGAGAACCTCCATGCCTAGAGTTATTCGTAGAGTTCTTCACAGAAGCTTCTCTTCTCAAGGTGGTGCCGACGACAGACTTTTCGCAGTCGTTTCTGGTGGTTCCAAAGGAATCGGCCTATCTTTCACCAAAGCTTTGCTTTCTGATTCCAAGCAGCATGTGATCGCCCTGTCACGAAATCGTTCAGCCGAGCTTCAGACGTTAGAACACCAATATCCCGGGAGACTTCAGTGGATACAAACAGACCTCGAAAATGAAGACTCCATTAAATCAGCTACCTCTGCGGTTGCGTCAAATTTTCCGAAAGTTGATATTCTGGTCAATTGTGCAGGAATTTTAGGCGATGGTAGTCCCTCTCAACCTGGACCCGAGAGAACTGTCTCGGCAATTACGAAAGATTGGCTTGTGAAATCCTTCGAGGTGAGCAACAGCAGGTTTTCATCTACTTCATCATGTTATAAAATAATATGAATTGTCTCTTACATGCATGAATGGATCAGGTGAATCTCTTTGGGCACGTCATACTCACAAAGGAACTTCTCCCTCTCGTGAAGAGAAAGAACGACAAGAACCCTCAAGATATTGCCAAAATTATCAATATATCTGCGCACTCTGGGTCGATTTCAGACAATAAGTAAGGACAATATAAGATCTTTGTTCGAGTGAATTCTTATCTTCGGGTATGGTTTAGACTTGGAGGTTGGTATTCGTACCGAATGTCAAAGGCGGCAATGAATATGTTCACAAAAACGCTGAGTTTGGAAATCAAACGGTAAGACACCATTCTTGCGTTAACTGTGTTGTTGTTATGGATTAAATGACATCTTTTTTGTAGGTTCGGAACCGTTGTCGTCGCCGTGCATCCTGGCACGGCTGACACGGACTTGAGTACACCGTTCAAGAAGAATGTTCCTGCGGGAAAACTGTTCACGGCTGATCAGTCCGTAGAATACTTGATGAATAATGTTGTCAGCAAAATTGGTTTGGCTGATACCGGGAAGTTCTACAATTACGATGGAACAGAAATCGGATACTAGACAGCTCTTGGTTGGAATGCTCCACAAATTAAAACTACTTAAATCCATGTTTGGACAAAAGAGAATACTATTTCTATTACTCGATCTTTCCGGACTTGCGCAAATCACGAACCATGTTCTTGTGGTGAGCCTCATTGGTTCCACCGCCAATTTCCAACAGCTTCGCATCTCTCCAGAGTCTCTCAACTTGGTATTCACCAACGTAGCCGTAGCCACCAAGACATTGAATGGCGCGGTCAGCAACACGCTTTGCCATAGGAGCGCAGAACAACTTCACACCATCGGCATCCAATCCGTTACCATAGGTCGACAATTCCAAGCTGGCAGCAAAGTTGTAGACGTAGGATCTGCCGGCCATGTACTCAGCGTACGATTCGGCGATCGCCTTCTGAATCTATAAACAGGCACAAAAAGAATTGAGTAAAGCATTATAAACAAGCAAACACAAACTTGACAGAGCACTAACCTGACCGTACTCAGCGATAGGCTTTCCGAAGGCCTTACGCTCCTGAGAATATCTTGTCATGACCTCGATGGAGCGGCGAGCAATACCAAGAGCCATAGCGGCGAGGGTAACACGCTCGATTTCCAAGTTGCGCATCATGCACAAAGAGGCCTTGCCAACCTCTCCAACAACATTTTCAATAGGCACCTTGACGTCCGAGAACACCAATTCAGCAGTCATGGAAGCACGCATGCCGCACTTGTCCTCAATCTTTTGACCCAAAGTGAAACCGGGCATACCCTTGTCAACAAGGAAGGAGGTCAGTCCACCACCACGCTGGGTAGGATCAGTCTTAGCGTAAACCAAAAAGGCATCACCGGTCGACTTTCCGTCGATGGTTCCGTTGGTAATCCACATCTTGGCACCGTTGATCAAGTAATGCTTGCCATCAGGAGTCAACTTCGCGGTGGTGCTCATTCCAAGAACATCAGTACCAACGGACGGCTCAGACATACCCATACCACAAATTAACTCGCCGGTGCAAGCCTTGGGAAGGTACTTCAGCTTCTGTTCGTGGCTTCCGTTGCGAGCAAGATTGTTAACGAAAAGCATCGAATGGGCCAAGTAAGACAGGCAGAACGCAGGATCAGCGGCAGACAACTCCTCTAAAATGCATACAACTCAGTATTTCGTCTTTAATAGATAGTTGCATACTCGACATACCGTGGGCGATGCAAGCAGCGGTGGCATCCATTCCAGAGCCACCATACTCAGGCTCGACAGTGATACCAAGAAGACCGAGGGAGCCAAGCTTGCGGAAAAGCTCAACGTTGAAAGTTTCAGTACGGTTGTGCACCAAAGCTTGAGGATCTACCTCACTCTCAACGAAAGAGCGAAGCATTTGGCGAAGAGCAACATGTTCCTCGGTGGGGTGAAACAATTGGGTGGCACTGCTCTTGGTCGCAGTGGAAAAGAGCTGAGTCTTCAACAACGAGGGCGAGCGGAGAGCTAACTTGGACACGCGATACATCTTCGAAATAGATAATGTGGAAATGGTTGTGACACTGGTGTGTAGTATAAGCCAAGTACCAATACCCGATCGGTGCCCCAAACCACGACAGCATCATGAAGCCAGAAGAAGATCATCATCGCGGTTGAAGTCAGAACAAAGAAGCAGTGGTGACTCTTGAATGTACGATACAAGTACTTCTTTGTCAACATTATCATGTGTCAAATATACTGAACTTCGTTATCTGATCATGTATTATGTACATTGTTTTTCATTTGTGTACTTCTATTCCGCCAAAGAATATGATTGATTTTTACATACAAATGGAAATCATGCGTTTCAAACTTGACCGCGCACATGACCGACCACTCGAGTTTTTGGAGTTTGATTGTCTTTGTTTTCGTTCAACGATTTCACATTCTTTGTTGGTGATCTCGAGCATTATTGTAACCCGAGTCGATGGCAATGGTAGCTATTCATGCCCTATGCGTAGTTCTATTGTCATTTGCGTGGGTCGCCGCATCTGAAAGTTGCAGTGATGAGAAACGAGTTCTTATTACAGGTATCAGTGGGATGATCGGAACTCATGTTGCGAAGGCATTTTTGAAACAAAACAACCCTTGCACGAAAATATATGGACTAATTCGTCCCAGAACTGATCTTTCTTCACTTGCTGGCGTTGTTGACAAAATCGAATTCGTTTTGGGTGACATTACCGACTCCTTTCGGATGATCGACGTGATAAAAGAAGTTAGACCTCATTACGTTTTCCATTTCGCAGCTCAGGCAATCAATGGTATTTCTTTCAACATGGCACAACTTTCTTTTGACAGCAACATTGGTGGAACTTTGAACCTTTTGGAAGCTTTGCGAATCAACAACCTAACATCCTCTCGGTTCCTGTTGGCAGGATCTTCCACAGAATATGGAAACACTGCCAACACACATCATGGTGCAATTCCCGAAGACATCGTCTTAGATCCTGTCTCGCCTTATGGAATCAGCAAAATGGGATGTGAGAAGTTAGCGAATCAATACTTTGTGTCCCACAAAATCCCAGTCATTACAGCCCGTCTGTTTATTCATGTTGGAGTTGGTGGAACGGATTCGTTGGCGATCAACCAATTTTGCAAACAAATCGCCTTAGCTGAAATTGGCAAAGGACCGAAGGAAATCCGCCATGGAAATCTGAAGACTTTGCGAGACATTACCAATGCCAGAGATTCAGCTCCTATTTTGATTCGCTTGGCGGAGGAAGGTACTCCTGGTGAGGCCTACAACGTCGGATCTGGAAACACTATATCCATTCAGTCTTTGTTGGACACTGCGATTGGTATGTCAACGGTCTCAGTAAAAGGAGTAGAAGATAAGAGTCGCTTACGGTCATTTGATGAGAAAAAGCTGGTGGCCAACATCGACAAGATCAAGAAGTTGACCGGTTGGGTTCCCGCGACGGATATGACTGATACTGTTCGAGAAATTTTGAATTTTTGGCGTAAGAAAGTACGGGCTTTGTACTGTCCTGAACCTGGAGACTGTCCAAATGCAAAGTAACATATAGCGCGACAATATCACATTTTATCATGTTTTGTTAAAAGTCCAATTATGTACAGTTACACTGATGGATGACGTAGAAGCCAATGCTTTTGATAAAACCGTAAAAAAGTTTTCTGTCCATCGCGAGATATATGAAAAAATAAAAAAAAGTCGAATGAAAAGCGACCGAGGGCCTACCAATATCCTTCTCAAAAAGCGAAGGACGCTCGGACCATCTGGTTTTTCTTGGAGGATGACGTCACTGTTGTTCCAGTTACCAGCGATCCATTTGTAGCAAAGCTTAGGGATCCTCGAATTGATGGCAGACGAATACTTCCTTCTGGGAGAGTAAATTCAACACTTCGGCGTGTGAGATCGATACTTCCTCGGGTGTTAAAGCTCTTCCTGGAAGTTAGAACGGGAGACTTGGGCAACATTGCACTGGCATCATCAGCAAACGATGAACGGCGAGACGCTTTCGGTGTGGTCAACTGAGATACTGTATGAGGCGTATCAAAGGTTGATGCTCGTACACGAAATTCACTTTCCTCTTGTGGGGCAGAGAAGGAAGTTCGTGGTCGACGGATGATTTCATAAGCCTCTCGTTTTGCTGTCGACCGTAACATGATCTCTTGTTTGGTATCCAATGAGGACGGGATCATCGTGTTGTGCAAATGAATGGATTTCGTCGACTCCAACATCGTTGTCGAAGAGGAACCATTCATTTTCTTAGACGTCGTTGACTGTTCTTCCAACAGCGTCGGCAAGTGAGATGCACTCATCCGTAAGCTCGACCGTAACACAGATTTCCTCTTTTGTAACAATCCCGCCTCCGCCAAAATCATATTTTGCTGTTCGATGGCCTCTTTTCTTTCTTCTTTCAGACGATTCTGAAGTTCCAAATAATCTTCACTGGAAAACTTTGGAGAGATTTCTTCCTCTGTTCGATGGCTGGATTCATCGACACTTCCATGTCCACTGATACTGTCTTGTAAGCTGAGATTTGCCAAACTAAAGCTTTTGCGAGGGGATTTCGTATTGGACGCAATAAAATCTTGCAGAATTTGATCCATATGTGCTGACTTCTTCGCACTGGCCTCTTTTGCTTGTTTCTTGGCGGTCACACGAGAGACATATTTCCGTTCCGATTCTTCCGTGGCGCCAAATAATGCCTTGAAATGCTTGACGCTCAAAGAATCAGATGGGGCCAGCTTTGGTTCATCTTTCTTGGGTGAATCTGGTGAAGCTATACTTTGAGCTTGGGCTTCAGAAATCTTCCTGTATGCCATCTCTCGTTGCTTTAGCTCGCCGTACTCAATAAAGTAACTGAACAAGCGTTCCACATCATATTCTGTTGCTTTGTCGAACGTACTCTGGGAGGTTCCTGTCATCGCATGAATGAATTCAGAAAAGTCCACGGTTCCATCACCATTGTCATCCATAGCAATGAATGTTTCTTGAATGTTTTGAAACTGTTCGAGTCCCTTGCTGTGCTTGGTCTTTTGCTGCACATACGTGACGGCTTCAGTCAATTCATCCAAATTAATGGCCCCATTTCCTTCAAAATCCAAGCTCTGAAACATCTCTCGCAGTTGTTTTTCTCTGAACGACGAAATAACAATTTTCTTTTCAGCGCCAAACTCTCTCCGTTTTTTCAACCATCGCAGTGTCTCTCCCGATAGATCTGAAACAATAGCATCGCTTTCTTCTTTGTCTTTGTCCGCTTTGGAACGTTGAGACTTATATAATCGATGGCCAACGTCATTTTCATCATCGGTTGTCTCATTGAATTCATGAAAGAAGACTTTATTTCGGCTGCTCTCAGGCTTTGCTTTTCCTTCGTCTGTAGGAGGTTTGGAACTACCAGGACTCAGAGGGGCCTCCTCTTTCACTTTTCCAGGTGATGATGAAGGAGCAGGAGAACGAGCACCTTCTTCTGTAGAATTTTCTTTTGGATGTTTCAAGCTCATTTGTTTGGAGGTCTAGTACAAATTCATTGAAGTGTGCTGACTGACACGTCGAAATAAACGACAAGTAGGGAAGGGATCTGATCGCCAAAATTTATCGAATGATAGCAGAATATTAATGAGATAAAATGAAGATTTCTGCGAATCCATGAATCATCAGCACGTGGAATAACTAGAGACAATCCTTTCTTCCGATGGATAGATACCCTTCCATTTGTTGTTGTTGAAAGGCAGCAAAAGGAACGAAAAAATGATGCGGCCGAAATGAAACCGTCACTTTACCCAAAAATGTTCAAACCTCCGCAAACTCTGGCATCTCTACGCACTTCTGCAAGTGGCGGCAAGAGGCAAGAGAGTCGCCACCACCCACGACCATGATGAATCTTCATCATAACATAAGAACATCATCTCCGGTGCGAGAACTACATTCATTTCACAAACGCTATTGAAAAGTCTTTTCTTTACAATTTGTATGATTTGCTTGCATTTTCATTAGTTATCTTACGTGGCGGTTCAACATGTTGTCGTTTTCGAATCGATTCGCTCCTAAAGTGAGTAGAGCCGTGTCTACCATCCGTCAGAAATCGACAGGAAAACTGTACCCCAGTGCTGCGGCTGCCCTCGAAGGGTTAGAGGATGGTATGTCTATTGGTTTCGGAGGATTTGGAGTCTGTGGAATTCCCGAGAAGCTCATTGAGGCTCTCAAGCAGCGGGGCACCAAGGACATTGTGGCCGTCTCCAATGATGCAGGAACTGTGGAATTTGGTCTTGGGGTGTTGATCGAGGAAAATCAAGTGAAGAAGCTTTATGCTTCTTATGTTGGTGAAAACCGAAGTATCGCCCGAATCATGAAAGAGGGCCGACTGGAGATGATTCTCACGCCTCAAGGGACGTTGGCAGAAAAGCTGCGCTCAGGAGGTGCTGGTATCCCTGCCTTCTACACCCCAACGGGTTTAGGAACTGTCGTTCAACAAGGAAATTACCCCATTAAGTATAACTCCGATGGCAGCGGAAATCCCGAGAAACTGTCAAAGCCAAAGGATGTTCGTGAATTCAATGGCCGAAAGTACGTTCTGGAAGAATCTATCACCACAGATTATGGCTGCGTCAAAGCGTGGAAGGCCGATCGCTTAGGAAATGTTGTTTTCCATGCTACTGCCCGAAATTTCAATCCTGATGTCGCCAAGGCTGCGCGTATTTCCATTGTTGAAGTTGAGGAACTTGTTGAGCCAGGAGTTCTTCGACCGGATGAAATCCATTTGCCGGGTATCTACGTGGATCGCATTGTTGTGGGCCAGAACTATTTAAAGCCTATCGAAAAGCTGACGTTCTCTGAACCTGCTAAGGAAGGAGGCGAGGCCCGAGTTGCCAACCCAACGGTTCGTGATATTATCGCTCGACGAGCAGCACAAGAGTTCAAGAACGGCATGTATATCAATTTGGGAATTGGTGTTCCAACTTTGGCATGCAATTACATCCCCAAGGGAGTTGATGTGGTTCTTCAGTCAGAAAATGGCCTCCTTGGCATCGGCCCGTATCCATTGCCTGGACAACATAGTCCAGATCTGATCAATGCTGGCAAAGAAACCATTTCTTATGTTCCAGGATCTTCTACGTTTGCAAGTTCGGAAAGCTTTGCGATGATTCGTGGAAAGCATATTGACTTGACAGTACTAGGTGCATTGGAAGTATCTGAAAGTGGTGACTTGGCGTCTTGGATTGTCCCGGGTAAAACGGTCAAGGGTATGGGTGGCGCGATGGATCTGGTGTCTTCTTGCGAAAAGGTAGGTTTCATCGTCGTTGCCTCTCTTTGGTCGTGCATATTGAGTTTATGCTAACGGAATGTCTTGTCGTGTGCATGTTTTTGTTTTGTAGATCATTGTCACGTTGCAGCATACGGACAAGAAAGGTACACCGAAGATTCTGAAGCATTGCAATTTGCCGTTGACCGGCAAGGGTGTTATTGATATGATCATTACGGAACTGGCGGTATTCCATGTGGATCGTCACGGCGGTACGGGCTTGACGTTGTTGGAACATGCGGCCAATACTACGGTCGAAGAATTGCGAAGAAAAACGGGAGCACCGTTTAAGGTGTCCCCGGATCTGCGTGTGATGTTCGCATAAAGCGGCACGAGTATGTTCTTCCTCCCCTCAGAAATATTGCAATGCCTTCGCATTTTTTCTACAGTATTTCTTTAGTCTCTTTCTTAATTTTTGTTTCTGGAACGAAAGAGTGATGATTGATTATTTTGTTGCTCGATCATTCGAATCTCGACTCGTCCATCGCTTGCTTTCTTTTGAACCGATGATGCTGCGTAGTTATCATTTTTTATCGCGATGCGATGTTTTTGACGTAGTTTATCCATCACGACTCTCCATTTTTCTGAAAATGGAAGAAGGGAAATATTTAAACAAGATATGTATTGCGCTGCTCTGCTTTTACGGGTTTTCTTGTGACAACAGGGGGGAGGTCACGGGTGATGCTCCCGCATCGTTGCCATCGTTGCCGTCGTTGGCTTTTTGCAGACGTCGCTTTCGAAGCAACTCTGCCTTCAGTTGGCCACAGCCAGCATCAATGTCAATACCTCGACGAGTTCGTGGTGTGGCAGGTACTCCATACTCCGCGAGAATCGATATGAAACGATCTACACCGGCCTGAAGATGCGACAACAAACACGCGAATAATTCAGACAGAACGGTTCAGCAATTCATTACAGAACATGAAAACATACCTTTGATGTGGGCTTGCCATCAAATCCTTTCGTGGGGTTCAAAGGAATCACATTCACATGACACAACATCCCTTCCAACAACTTTCCCAATTCATGAGCCGATTCGTTGGTATCCGTCTGGCCTGTAATCAATGCCCATTCGAAACTTATCCTTCGGTTGGTCTTATCGATGAAGTATTGACAAGCGCTCAATAATTCTTCAATGTTGAAGCGCTTGTTAACCGGCATCAAGGCACTACGTTTTTCATTGGTCGCTTGATGCAACGAGATAGCTAACCCAACTTGCAATCCTTCTTCAGCTAATTTTCGAATTCGTGGTGCAATGCCAACGGTACTGATTGTGATATGACGTGCACCAATGCCTAATTCATCATTAAACCGTCGAATCGCGTCTAAAACATTGTCGTAGTTCGCCAACGGTTCACCCATCCCCATCATCACAATGTTCGATAAACGCTCATTCTTTCTTCGTAATTCCGATGAAAACTGCTGCGCTTGTTCGAATATTTCACCGGAAGTGAGCTGCCGAGAAAATCCCATTTGTCCTGTTGCACAAAAGACGCATCCCATACCACATCCTGCCTGACTGGAAATGCAGGCAGTCCGACGTCCGTCGTCGTAGGGCATCAAGACGGATTCAATGATTTGACCATCGTGCAACTCGTATGCTAATTTTTGCGTCCCATCCTTTGATACTTGATGTGACACCATCTTCAAAGAACCAAAATGAAATGCACCTTTCAACTTTTCCCGTAATTCCTTCGGCAAATCCAACATTTCGTCAAAATTCTTCACACCCTTGGTATACAGCCATGACGAGATTTGCTTGGCACGAAATTGAGGTTCCTTCCACTCTTGAAGGATCAATTTCAATTCCTTTTCAGGAAAATTGTAAATGGACATTGTATGGCGCTCAGTGGTACTGAACAATCTTCCTTGACGAACCAAATTGGGAGTTCTTTGTGCTGACAGATGCGACGCAGTTCGCTGAAACGAACTGCCACGGAAAACCAAAGATAGAGACATCATCACGATAAAAATCAATGTTCTTCCAGAAAACATGCACGTTAACCAAGCGTTGTGAATGTCACCCCCAGTAATAATGTGAACTCACGAACCGGACTTGATTAGACCAACCTGAGGACCTTGAAGACTTTTCAATGTAAATTTCTCTTGGAACGGTCAAAGTGATTCGTCGCACAAGTGATTTTAACAACGGTTAGCTCCACAATCGATTTTGAAACGAACTCCAATCGTCGAAATCGTACAAGAAGGATAAATGACCCTCCTCTCTCTCTTCCGAGACGAAATGAATGGACCGATGCCATCGTCACCATGTCATCATTGTCTTGTTGGTTATGATACTGATGATGCCTGCTGGGATCACCAATACACTGCTGTCTTGTATAAACTGTCGGCGAAAGGGAACGAAAATAATGAGAATTGAAATAGAGATGCGTATGAACTGTGCAAAGCCACAACTCTTATTTGATACGTTACACACAGAAATGCTGCATTTAGGTCGCCAGGAAGTCTTTAGCGAATTCATCTGGATGCATCGTCTCCTGACGGGGACGTATCATGCGTGTTTGAATAAAGGTGAAATTGGATTCAAATGAGTAACTGGGAAGCTTCATCACAATACCAGTACCAACTGGAATGTACGCGTGATCATGGCCCACGGAGGCGAAGAAGCACAATGTTGAGGCTGAACATAGCAAGTAGCGAGATAGATGCATAAGCGCAAAGGTTTTCATTGTGGTGGTTCGATGTACGATTAAGTCCATCGATTTTAATCGAGGATGAGCAGATATGAGAGCCTCAACTTCCGCCAATGCTCTCGTGCATATTGCTCCATGCGATCGATACAAGTGGGTGTCTGTGTAGATAACAACTGATCGTATGGCAGAATGATCAAAGCTTTGTCCAGTTCCCAGACGGAAGTGTGAATCAGTTGAGATCAAATTCAAAGTTCGATTGTACTCACTGTACGGCAAAAGACCCATCGCTGGATGCGCCAAGTTGTCCGAGCATCGAAAATGTATAGCCAATGCATTGGTGAACATGCGGACATCGCGTCGTAGATGATTTAGTGCTTTAAGTTGATACTGCGATACCATATAGTTGGTGATAGATGTAAGAAATGACATCTTCTTGAAAAAATATGGGTTTGGCGATTCCCAGGGCCATTCCGGTATGGTGTCACACATACTCAGTGAGAGTTCTTGTCCAACGTGAGCAGGAAGAACAACTTTCGGAAGACTTCTCAACATCGGGCGCGCATCTCTTTCTTCTGAACATTGATGCACTGGAAAATGATCATGCCTATCCACTCGCAAAATGGCGATTCCTTGATGCAGTGCAAATGAAATCAGCTCATAAGCAAACCCCAGTTGGTTGCCAAATCCTACGCAGTAACGCGGCTGAAACAATATGACTGGTACAAAGGAGTTGTTTGAAACATGTAGGCGATATTTGGACTGAGCTGCGATCCTGCAACTAGTCCGCGACTTTGATATCTCTTCATTGTCCAGTGACCCATGATCTGAAATATGCCGCTTTTCCAATTCTGCTGCATTAGATATCGAATACACAGTATTCGACGAAGAGTACCCATCATAGCAAAGCGTATGCCCTTGATGCTGAAAACATGAATGAGATAGAGTTGTATCAAAGACGTTACTTCCGTCAACGTAATCGATAAAAATGCACAGGAAAAGTAAAGACCAGCAATAAACAACGAACCGACGAGCATCCATTCTGAGACTTTCCTATGACAATCTTGACATCAAAATCCACAGACTGCCATTCAGTAGGTCGTCTTTTTGGTTGTGTTCAGTACCCAATATCGTCACAAGTCAAGTGTGAACTGCACCATTTTTTGAAACGGTTTCGAGTTGGGTTTCTGTAAAAAAGATAGCGTTGGGTTTCTGTGTTTCTGTCCATGCCTTTCTTTTCTTTTTGGGAACGTCCTTTCCCTCGTGTTTCATCAAACAGCCACGAAAAAAAATTGATGGGGCGGCGACCCTCAGTTGAAAGGAGTAAAAGCTACTTTGACCATATACGTCATATATTGGCGTCCGTATAGAAGGCAGCATTCGTATCGTTGCTAGCGCCAGTCCTTGTACAGCATCGACAGAATATGCATGATCTAGCAATGACTCGCTTGCGAAACGTTAACGTCTATGGAACAAGCCGTATTGTCCATTGACCACCAACGTCTCTCGGCGAACACGAGAAATTTCCTTGTGCCATGCATTGAAAATAACACCAACAAATCTGCCAAATATAAAGAAGCACACGAAGAAAATAGAGAGACGACGGAGGCAGTAGTTGTGAGGTAGCAAGCGTTTACATGCACATACACAGTGCTTCGATGGAGAGAACGGACTGGAAAGAAGATGGAACAAGAGACTCAGAGAAATAATTCACTGTCGCCTCTGTCTGATAACAGCCACACTGGTAGAAAGAATCGAAAGAAAAAATAAGCGTATTTTTGTCGCATTTCGTGAAATAGAAATATCAAAATATCATGGACGGGCAAAGAAATTGCGGGGTCACAATAACAAAGAACAGGTTTGATCTGTTGGCGAAAACATGGGATCGAACTAGGGTGTGTGAATGTGAAATATCGAACAATTGAAAACTTGAGGTAGATACAAGACGGGACAAAGATAGAGAACAATGACACAAAGAATTGCTGTCGGCGATCTTCTCTAAAGAACTGTCGAGGCGGTAGGAACACCATAGAATTCCAACTTTTCGATGGCTTTCTTGCTGTTAAGGTAGAAAAACACTTTTCCCTTCAAAACATGACGAACAGGTCGCGGAAGACGAGGAGGTGGTGGAAGCAAATTGCTGCGAATCATTGAGATCACCTCGTCAGCAATGGCATTGCCTATGACTGTGGGTTGAGAGCCATCGGGTGATGGCGGGGAGCTACTGACTGGTGAAGGGTGTAAATCTGCCACATCTCCAGCTTGATTACTTCCTGGCGGCAACATCAACATGCTTTGCGATGCGGGAAGTCCGAAAGGGAGAGGCGGAAGGCCTCCTTTTTCGAAGCTGCCAGGAAACGGAAAGTTCATCGGTGGCATCATTGACGAAGGACCGTCGGCTTGACCCATTCCCGGCGGTGGGAATCCCGGTGGGCCAGCAGGAAACGGAAAGTTCATCGGTGGCATCATTGACGAAGGACCGTCGGCTTGACCCATTCCCGGTGGTGGGAATCCCGGTGGGCCAGCAGGAAACGGAAAGTTCATCGGTGGCATCATTGACGAAGGACCGTCGGCTTGACCCATTCCCGGTGGTGGGAATCCCGGTGGGCCAGCAGGAAACGGAAAGTTCATCGGTGGCATCATTGACGAAGGACCGTCGGCTTGACCCATTCCCGGTGGTGGGAATCCCGGTGGGCCAGCAGGAAACGGAAAGTTCATCGGTGGCATCATTGACGAAGGATCGCCGGCTTGACCCATTCCCGGTGGTGGTAATCCACGCCGCAGGGACTGTGCCATCTCCACGGCAGAAATAACATGCACCATATCATTCGGTGATGCATACATGACTCTTGTAAACGTTTTAGTGAATTCACACTCCACTTTAAAACCTTTCTTTCCTTCAGCATCGCGATAGTTCTCCATAATATTTGTCGAATGAATCGTAAACGTATTATCGGGAATCTGATAGACATACAATCCCCAAAATGCTGCTGCCGTCGATATTGTTTTGAACGAGACATTGCAAGGTTCTGGCAGTTCTTTGAGACCAGGAGGTGCTTGATCATGCAAGCATTCCATGCGCAGCTCGAAGTTTTCACCAGAAAACTTACTCAAAAAGCCAGATAAACAATGAACAGTATACTGATTCATCACATTGGCAAGCATTCTCGCATACTCTATCCGTATATCGGTTCGATTTCGAGGCACATTCGGCCTAGTGGTCATGGGTCGCTTCACAATTTTGCGCTTGTAATGTCGTTTCTTCTTTCGTGCACCACTTTTACTGTCATCTCCAACAGGAACTAATTGCAGCGATGGGCCGCTGTTTGTACCCGACACAACCGCATTTCCTTCCGTTCCAGAGTCAATCGACCACATGCGAGGGGAATCTTCATCGTCATCTCCGAAGACGGAGTCGTCGTCATCTTCGAGAATATCATACGAGTCAAAGTAGTTTCGAAAGAAGTCCAAAGATTCCTGTGCATCTTCGCTATTTTCACTCGATAGTTCATCGAAAGTCTCCATTGGGGTCAGTCAAGTAATGGTGAAAGCAACACAGATAGGAGGCCGAGAAGTCACTTGAAAAGAAAAATAATTTATCTCTTGATAAAAAGAAAACCAGTGTTCCAAGCTATTACGAATAATTACGGTATGATATCTGCAATCACTACTTTTGTTTAGTTGTATTACTTACTTACTTACGTTATAGTGCAGGCAGGTGACTGAGCCTGACGCAGCAGCAGCAGCAGAGCAGCGCGGACAGACCGCGGTAAAAATCAACAACGTTGACGCGATGATGATGACGATGATGTTGCTGATCCTGTGATTTGGGATTGATGATTGATTGATTGATCATCATATATATGGTAAACCAACACAGAATGCGCATCTTTAGTTCCATTTTTGGAGTATTTGATTAAGTTGTGACGAGAGAGAAAAGCGATCGAAGACGTTGGGGATTTTTTGATTTTGGAAATGAATATATCTGCAGACCGAGCGTTGCCTTTTAGTGCACTGAAATTGAAAAGTATCAGCGAAAAAGACGCAAATGAATACTTGAACAATTTGTTTCTTGCCGGACTGGACTCCAATGACACTTACCGCCAAAATATACTGAAGGAAATGGAGGAAGTTTGCCCAATTACCTTTGAACATTGGCCCGCTTTCAAGTTGTGCTGCGACATACTTACGGCCGTATCGGAAGCGTGCAGATACGAAGCCGTAAATCTGAGAAGAATTTTGAGAATAGCCGCGAAAATTACCTTTACGATGAGAAGGACAATATCAGTGTCGTCTTTGGCGTCTTTACAGCCATTGCATATTTGGAATAATGTGCCATTGTGGATCGACATTGCAGACACGAAAATATCAGAAGATATCCGATTTTTGGATGGAATCTACAAGACGATGCCCAGCGAAGCCGCATCCAAACTATTCAACTGGAAAAGAGCTGAAGTAAAGCTCGTTTTTGTTTGCAATCGAATATGGAGTATGCTGAAATCGATGAAATCGTTCGGATTGAAAGCTGATTCAATCGAAACGTTTCTTGCAGCCATTCGGAATCGATACCGACTTGGTGAGTATGGGATTGAAATCAGTGACTTCGCTCTCAGCAAAATGGCGGGTAGTATCGTGAACAATGCCATTGCATTCTTGTCGTCCCGCCCAACTCCGTATGTCAGCAATGGTACCTCCAATGGGCCCCACTCATTCCATTTTCACGAGGAGAATGTTGATGTAGGATATAACCCCTTGCTTTCATTCATTTCAATTCCTATTGTGGGAACTTTGCAAGGAAATGCTCAACCGCAGGACGTATCTTCCGATCTTGCGCACCCTCGTTGCATTTGTGGTCAATCGATTGGCAACTGGAAGATCATGGGAATGCCCTCCAATCAAGAAATGCTTTTGCACAGTAAATTGGTTGTCCTGAATGTTAAAATTCCCGAGCCCACGTTGCACTACAACGTCCTTCAGCGTTTACCCTCGTATGTTTGTGAATCTTGTTATCGGGGCTGCTTCTCCACATCATCAGAGGACTCTGAAGCCTACATTCATCTGCCCTCGCATGATGTTCAATGTGTGGCTTTATCACCGGTTTTAGCTGCTCCACGAGTGGATACATTTTCGATGCCTTTCAATCGAAATTCGACAGATGACTTCGAAAAGTTTCTACACCGAACATTGAGGTTACCATGGGAACCAGTGTCGTCGGAGCCGGAAACTCCCCGATCCAAAAACGCACCTTTACCGCAAGCTTCGAGTCCGCACAGTGAAGGTCCCACTATCTCGTATAATGCTCCAACATCTTACTCACAGATGAGTAAAGTCCCAACGTTTGTCAATGACGACGTGTCCGTAATGTCGGGTTTCTCTCGCTTAGATGTCGACGATGAGAGTGTGGTCCGAGGGGAAAGTCAACCACGTGGCGAACTCTCGCCAATGACTGACATTGACTTTCACGACTTTATCAGAGAATTATGGGATGGTATTCCGATTACTTTGGTATACAGCAACAATCCGCCCATTGAGAAACGAAGACTCCTGTATCTACGAAGCAGCGGTCGATCCTTCAATGAAATGATCACCACAACTGTTGCACCAACACGTCAAGGTAGTGTTGTTAGCTCAACAACGTTTGTGGATATGGTGAAGCGACAAGAAATTCCCCTATTTTTGGGTTGGGCAAGGCAAAGTGAAGCAGGCAAAATCGTATGGAACCCCAAGAAAAGTGTTGCGCTGGATACAGTGCGCAATATCAAAGTGGGATCGAAGAAATGGAGAAGCTGCGTGAAATTGGCGACAGATACGAAAATTATAGTGATCAAGTTGGACGAAAACGAGTCTTTTCAAAGAACACTGCGCGGATTAACACAGCTGGTAGCGTCGATAACAAGTTAAAGCTCTCTATTTACACGTAGCAGCACCTTACTCATCCACTACCGATAATCATCGACGTTCATTTCTTGCGGCCGATTAAACATTTGCAGGGCAAGTAGGCCATGATTGTTTTTAATACTTAGCGCTCCAGGATAAGCACCCAACCACATCCGCAATTTCTTCTCATCTGGTGGACCTCCAGCTGCTAAGCAAGCCATATGCATCGGCAGATTTCCGTTTTTGTCTTTGATGGAGGCAGCTACAGGATAGGCGTTGAGAATAAGCTCAAAGATATCGAACGAAGAATTAAAATACGCGACTTTGTGCAAAGGATAGCTCCCCGCGCTATTGGGTGTCCGTAGCGCGACATCGTAGGCTTGCATAATGGAGAAAATTGTCAAATACGAGCCTTCAAACTGTATCGCAACGTGCAGAGCGAGATTTCCCCGGGAATCGGGAACTTTCAACGAATCTGGGGCGACTTGAATCAAAAATTTGATCAAATCATCAGGAGCTTTGCTGCGAATCGCTATGTGAATTGGCAGGTTTCCTTCCCCGTCGGGCAACATAGCAGCACGTGGATATGCTTGATGAAGCATCATGGCAAGTTCAGTCATGTTGATCCAAATTCTTCCTCGATGATGAGAAACGGCTAAATGGAATGGGAGATTTCCATCGACATCTTTCATTCGAACACTGTCAGGGTATGCAGTCAGAAGCAGTTGAAGTAGCCTTGCAGAGCAACCCAGTTTCACAGCCAGGTGAATAGGCAAATTTCCATGCTCATCTCGAATTTGCGAGTACATTTCGTCATTGTAAACGATGGTGCTGGCTTCCTCCCAGTTGCTCTCCAAAATTGATTTGATTAGAATTTGTCTTGAAACATGTTTCAACGTTTCACCCTTAAAATCCATCGTTGACCTCGAACCAGTTTTGTTTTCCTACGAAGAGTAATAAGGCGAATAAAATGCGAGCAGATCAGCTGAATTGTGGTTAGCTACTGCTTGTTATGTTATCATTCACTTCACCTTCAATCAATCAAGTGTCTGTTCCCGTTCGACGTTCGGCGGTGCCATTTTTGTAACGACTCCATTTCCCAAACCTTCCCAACGTCCCAGACGACTCAAACCAGCAGAGGTGATCAACGACCACAACAACAAACATGCTTGCTCTGCATGAGAAAGTCTCCAGTAACAATCAAGCAATCACACCAACAATCATCCATTTCCATCATCATCATCTTTCTATGGTTTATCCTTGAGTTGGGGTGATGGGGGAGATTCATTTGATCAACGAATTTGACGGAAAGTTTGTCGACGAGACGACCTTTTCTGGCAAAGATGGCGATCGATTTCAGTATTGTGCCTTATACGGTGTCTTTATCATTTGCGATGATAAAGCTGTCAAAGTAATCAAGTTTGAATATATTGAGCAGCAGTATTACTCTGATCGTCAGGAGGTGGATGACAACTACTTCCACACCGTCAAGCCGATCAACACAGGAACTATTCGATCGTGTAGTGTTTCTGGAAACGGAAAATTCGTTGCCCTTATTTTAGGAGACCGTGTATTGATCTTTGAGTCATCACTAATCGCTTCAAACGAAGTTCAAGAACTGGATGGGAATGAGCTCGCATCGCTATCGTATTCAACAGAAGGCGACCGTTTGCCAGTATTGGCTTGGAAGGAGCATAACGGCATCGATCATGTTGTGGTGGGACTACACGATGGGTTAGCGATCGGGAATTTGAGCTCTAAGAAGTTTCAGGCGGTTGATGTCAAGGGCACGACCGCCTTGGATGCTTCATCGACCGACGACGAAATTGTCGTCGTCACAAAGGACCAGCTCATCTTCGTTTCGGCGAGTTCACAGAAAGTGACAGGGAAAGTGCAAATTCCATGCAGTGATGCTATCGGTAAGAGTGCTTCTTTGTTGCTGTAAGGGGTACCTCGTTCATCCGTTCACCATGTCTCTCTATCCAGGTTGTACGAATTACATTCGGTATATCTCCAAGAACGCCTTTGTATGCGGATATCATTCAGACATGACGGAACATGCCCAACTCTTTGCATTCGAAGTTGACAAGACTTCTTTTACGATTTCCAAGGTCATTTCAATGCGGAGACAGCCTTGCACGACTTTAGAAGTCGAGGACAACAAACCAACGTACCCCAACCGATTCCGTGCGGTATATCTCCCGAACAGGTTTGTCGTTGATTGTCGTTGATTGTGTCTATCATTGGGAAATTAATCCTTGCCAACGATTTTGGTGGGTGCTTTCTGTTTTCCTGTAGAAATCAACTGGTTGTTTCCAACAATTACAGTGACGAAATCGCCTTGGTGGAGTTCGCCTTCGATGCAGCGAATCACCTCGATTTGGCAACATATCGTGAAGCCGCAGACGGAAATACCCTTTCCATTACCAACGACGGTATGTCGTATGATTCATATGATTCCTGAGTTTCGTTTCGTTTCGTTTCATGACTCGAATCTCTCTGCCCTTTCAGATTACGATGGAGCGTATTGCGAAGGCATTGTCGTTTCCCCAAACTCGACGTTTCAGCCACAAGTAGGGGACCGTGATGTTCCTCCATGTCCGATGATTTTTGTCCTTGGTGAAGGTGGTTATCTTGTATGCCGAGCATTTTATGATTCCCGTTTCGAAGGGGAAGACATGGTTCCGATCAAGAGTATTCCCACGTGGACCGCGGGCGCATCAGCGTTGACAGTGGATCTCACCGCTATCCTCACTGCATCTGGAACGCCTCCTGCTGCAAGTACAAGCGCTTTCACATTTGCATCAGCAGCAACAGCAACAGCAGCAGTGCTCCCTCCGGTTGTCGCCCCTTTTTCATTCGCTGCCCCCGCCACACTCACCGCACCCCTTGGGCCAACCTTTGGTCTGCCTCCTTCCGCAGCGGCATCAGTGAAATCAAGCTTCGCCACCGACGTTACTGCGGTACCTCCTGCGGTCAAGGCCCCATCTGCATTCACATTTTCCACACCCACTCCCGCACCGTTTGCTGCACCGCTGGGTCCTGGTTTCAGTGTACCTCCTCCCGCATCGGCTCCTACTCCCAGTGTCCCGCCGGAGAGCTTGTACAGTTTGCCTCCTGCTCCAGGATTTGGCGTCCCAGCGCTGTCCAGCATGAAGAACTTGGTCGGAGAAACTGACACGAAGGGACCCTTCACAACCGCGGCATCGCGGGAACCAACAGTCACAGCCCCTGCCCCTGCCGCCGCGGCTAAGAGCCCTGCCGCCGCTACTGAGATCCCTACTGCCGCTACGGTTGCCAATTTCACCTCCGATATGAGCATCGAGGCTATCAACGACATGCTGCACCAGTTTTCTCGTGTTTTTGAAAGCACGGCGGCTGCCGTGGACACCTCCATTCAACAAGTCGTCGATCAAACGAAGGATATGGATGCCCAGTATAGCGAGCGCCATGAGCTGTGGTTGAAAATCTCGGGGGATGTGCACAGTCTCAAGGAAAGTACGGTGACGACGGAACGCGATGCCCGCGTGTTGAAGTCCGCATATGCTGCCAATGGCCAGCGATTTCAACATTTGACGCCCGATTTGAATCGGGGGTTGTCGTTGAAATTGGAAAAGCAACGGGACGATACCATCCACAAGTTAGCTGAACTCCAACGCAAACTACAAGAAGCCTCCAGTAAATTCAACGTGGGCTCGTTTCGCACTGCGGAAGAACTGCAGTTGGCCATTACCTTGGTCGAAGAGAAGTCCAAAGTCGCCGTTGACAAAGCCGTGCAGATGGAGAAAGCGGCGGAAGAAGAAATGGTGCACCAAGCGGCGACGTACGGTCGCAGTACCTCCTCTCGTGGACAAGTCGTGAGGTTGCAACGTTGCGTGTGGAAGAATGCCGGTGACAAGTTGCGTACAGAATTGGCCATTGCGCCTCCGTCGGAAGGAAACAAACAAATGGATTCGCAAAAGACCGTGTTGAAGCAGTTGACACCATCGACGAGCAAGAAACAGGGCCCCTTCGCGGGCAAGTTTCCCCTTTGGCATTCTGTGCAGTCAAATCGTCCTCCCAAGCGAACGCCAACGGCTTCCACGACAACAACCGTTGATCGGCCGGCCCTGTCGAAACCATCCGCTGCGGAGAGTGGAACAAGTCAATCGTTACGGGGAATGTTCAGTCGCCAGAATAGTGTCTTGGACGTTCCTATACCCACCTCCAAAGTTTCTGGACCATCGTTGTCACCCTTTGGCAGCACCGCCGTCGCAGGTCCAGCGCTGACGGTAGCTGGTGACAAGCCGGCGGCTGCGTTCGGAGCAGCACCGACGGCAGCTGCGGGAGAGAAGGCACCGTTCGCCTTCGGGCCAGCCCAGACGGCGGGTGGGGATAAACCGGCGGCTGCGTTTGGGCCCGCTCTGACGGCAGCTGGTGATAAGCCGGCGGCTGCGTTCGGAGCAGCACCGACGGCAGCTGCGGGAGAGAAGGCGCCGTTCGCCTTCGGACCAGCTCAGACGGCCGGTGGGGATAAACCGGCAGCCTTGTTTGGGCCAGCTCTGACGGCGGCTGGTGACAAACCGGTGGCTGCGTTTGGAGCAGCGCCGACGGCAGCTGCGGGAGACAAGGCACCGTTCGCCTTCGGGCCGGCTCAGACGGCAGCTGGTGACAAGCCGGCGGCAGCGTTCGGAGCAGCACCGGCGGCAGCTGCGGGAGACAAGGCACCGTTCGCCTTCGGACCAGCTCAGACAGCGGCTGGTGACAAGTCCACGGCTGCTCCTGGTACCTTTTCATTCGTGAAGCCTGTTGACAAAGCTGCTGCAGATGGCAGTCAGCCTCCCATTCCATCAGCAGCACCGGGAGCGTTCAGTTTCGGTGCAGCAGCGCCCGTGGCGGCCGCGGCGAAGCCAACCGAAAAGGCGAAGACAGTGGACAGCACCCAGCCTCCCATTCCAGCTGCTGCTCCTGGTACGTTCTCGTTCGGTACCACGGCGAAGGTAGCGGACAAAGCGAAGGCGGCAGACAGCAGTCAACCGCCGATTCCATCGGCGGCACCTGCGGCATTTGGTTTTGGCGCAGCAGCAGGACCAGCAGCGGCTGCGACAACCACCACCACCAAGGCAGCTGATAAGCCGACGACCATCGACAGTTCCCAGCCTCCGATTCCGGCGGCGGCTCCGAGCACCTTCGCGTTCGGTGCTACCGCGAAGCCAGCGGACAAGCCGAAGACGGACAGCACGCAGCCTCCGATTCCGGCGGCGGCTCCAGGCGCCTTCGCGTTCGGTGCTGCCGCGAAGCCAGCGGAGAAGCCGAAGACGGATAGCACGCAGCCTCCGATTCCGGCGGCGGCTCCAGGCGCCTTCGCGTTCGGTGCTACCGCGAAGCCGGCTGATAAGCCGAAGACAGCCGACAGTGCGCAGCCTCCGATTCCGGCGGCGGCTCCAGGCGCCTTCGCGTTCGGTGCTGCCGCGAAGCCAGCGGAGAAGCCGAAGACGGATAGCACGCAGCCTCCGATTCCGGCGGCGGCTCCAGGCGCCTTCGCGTTCGGTGCTACCGCGAAGCCGGCTGACAAGCCGAAGACGGATAGCACGCAGCCTCCGATTCCGGCGGCGGCTCCAGGCGCCTTCGCGTTCGGTGCTGCCGCGAAGCCGGCGGACAAGCCGAAGACAGCCGACAGTGCGCAGCCTCCGGTCCCCTCCGCAGCACCGATGGCGTTCGGTGTTGGTGCTCCACCTGCTGCAGCGCCATTCAAGCCAGCCAGCAATGCGACGGCGACGGCTCAGCCTCCGGTGTCCGTTTTCGGTGTCGGTGCGTCTCCTCAACCGGCGAATAGCCTCTTCGGGAAAGCTGCGGCCGATCCTACACCATTCTCATCTGCTCCGGCGGCCGTTGCCCCAAGCACATCATTGTTCGGGGGATCCAGCGGTTGCGCTGCCCCGGCAGCAGGGTTTGGCAAGGGCTTTGGTGCTTCGCCCGTGGCGGCACCTTCATCAAACAGCGTGTTGACCCCTCCATCGAAGCCATTGTTCCAAGCGTCCAAAGGCAGCTTCCTTGGTGCATCACCCAACACTGCATCGTCGGCCTTTGGTGGTTCCGCGAACAGTAGCAACATGTACCAGAAGCAACTCGAGGAGCTCTATACGAAGTACAATCCGGGCAAAATCAACGAGATTCCTTCCCTGTTGGAGAAGTACAAGGGCCGAGAGAGTGAGCTGCTCCAAAGGATTCGCGCCAAGTACGAAAGCAACACAGGCGCTGCTAGTCCAGCACTTGGTGGATTAGGCCTCGGAGGCAATACGTTTGCGACGCCGCCTCGCAATGCAGCTCCTACGACAGGGTTTGCTGCTCCGTCAATGGGAGCGGCGGCAGCGCCCACGATGAACTTTGGTCTCGGAGCAACTACTGCCGCGCCAGCCTCAACGGGTGGCTTTGGGGCAGGTGGCTTTGGACAGTCCTCTGCAGCTACTGGCGGCTTTGGCGCAGGTGGCTTTGGACAGTCCTCTGGAGCCACGAGCGGCTTCGGAGCAGGTGGCTTTGGGCAGCCCTCTGCCGCGACTGGCAGCGCAGGTGGCTTTGGGCAGCCCTCTGCAGCGACTGGTGGGTTTGGGGCAGGTGGCTTTGGACAGCCCAGCAGTGCACCAGGTGCTGGTGCTGCAACAACAGGGTTCGGTGCAGGCTTTGGGCAGACAGCAAACCTTGGTGGTGGAACGACACCCTTTGGAGCAGGCTTTGGTGCACCGTCGACGCTGGGCGGTTCAGCCCCGTGGGGTGCAAAGAAATGAAGCTCAAAGTAATAAAGACAAAGTAACTTTAAATTGAACGCACACTGTAACAGTGGAATGCTGGCTGCTCTCCCGAGGCGTAGCTTGTACTGTACTATATTTGTTTCCAGACGCTGTAGGTTTTTCGAATCATGTCTTTTGACTGTGCAATCGGTGAGGCAAAGGAAGAGCTCTTCGAATCGTATGGGGCTGTGCTCATAGTGTGGAGCAGTGATGATATACATACTTGATTCATTAGTTGGAATAACAGGAACTCCAACTGATACATTATGTGCAGAATTGCAAGTATAGTCAACGAAAACAGGATGCGTTTGTTATCGATGCTCTTTGATGATCATGTACTGCGAACAGTTTCTAGTCTACAACATCGCTTCTGAACTGAAAAAAAAAAGGGTATAAGCATGGGGGATAGAATGTGGGATAGAAATATGGGATAGAAAGATCAGCTGGCCACTCAGAGTCTAGGAGTTTAGGTTTCGCGGTGCGATGTGACCGGTGACAGTGGAAGAGTGGAAGTCCAAAGTGCTCTGGGGCTGTGGCTCCCCTCAAATCCGCAAGTGATAGCGCTTTCCTCGTTGTCATTTGCAAGCCAACGAAACCTGCCCATAGGTTTATTGGTCATTTACATTTAACCTCCATTGCATTGTGGTGTGCTTGAAGCGAAGCAATGTCTGAAGCGGAAGGAAGCCCATTTATTCCGTCACTGGTGGAGGCGGCGAGAGCCGCTGCCGATGCAGCAAAAGCGGCAGAAACCGCAGCATTTGCAGCAGCAGAGGCAGCATCAGTTGCCTCTGATCCTCAAAAGTCTATGGAAGCTCGATCTGTTGCTGTTGCTTCGGCGGCAGCTGCAGCAGCTACAGCTGCTTCCGCCGCAGCAGCGTCGGCTGTCACGGTTGCCGCTGCAATTCGTTGCTTTGCCGGAGAGCAGCATGTGAACGGGGATGCCTCTCTTGCAGCGAAGAGCAACCCTTATTACATCAAAGTGTTGGCGTTGTATCAAAAGTTCAACAAGCCCAACATGATTCCCGTGATTCCGCACCTTCTCGATCGCTACCGAGGACGGGAGGAATCCTTGCTTCGCAAAATCGAAAAGAAGTATGCATCGAAAGCTTCTGCATCCGCTGTCGCTGCTCCTCAAGATCATTCCAATGCTCATGAGTCGCATGGGATTGTGGCCAGCATCACTGATACGTTTAACCACTTGATGGGCCGATGCGAGGTGGAGACTGATGGCGATGCTAAGAAGAGTCTCCAGTCTAAACAGGCGGTTGAGGAGAAGAAAGAAGGCAACAAAGCAGCTGTCACAGCTGAGAAAAGTGCATCGAAGGTTGCGGTAGGTGCGCCTGCAACGAAAGCACCAGCTACAAACGAAGCGAAGTCTGCTGCGGCGACTGGTGGAGCGTGGGTTATCACCGCCAGTCAGAAGGCTTCGAAGAAATGCAACACTTGCTTGACTGCAAACGATGCCACCGCATCGAAGTGCGAGTGCTGCGAGAGCCCGTTGGATGGTGCGTCAATTGGAGCAGCCGCCGTTGCTGCGCCCCCCAAGGTGGCGACGTTTGCGCCTGCTCCGGCGGTGAAAACGTCACAATTCATTTTTGGAGCTGCTCCTGTTCAAAAGCCAGCTGAAGCGAAAGCTGAGACCAAGAAACACGACACTGACGAGGACAACGATGACGACGACGATGACGATGACGATGACGATGACGATGACGATGACGACTACAACGACGATGACGATGACGACGCGTCCCATGACAACAAGGACGTCAAGGCGACCGCCAAACCGACCGCCGCTCCTCCAGCAGGAGGAGGATTGTGGGGTGCCAGTGCGGCAAAGAAAGCGACCAAGAAGTGTGACGTTTGCTTGACTGCAAACGATGCGGATGCGTCGACATGTGAGTGCTGTGAAACCCCACTGAATGGAGCGGCCAATCCCCCGAAAGTGGCGACCTTCGCGGCACCGAAGCCGGTGGAAGCCTCTCCGTTCGTCTTTGGCGTTGCTCCCGCGGCGGATCAAAGCAAAACACCTGCCGCTGCTTCTGGAAGTTTCGTATTTGGTGCTGCACCAGCACCGGGAACTGCGGAGCCCGTTGAAAAGCCGAAGGCAACGGAATCTACACAACCCCCCATTCCCGCGGCAGCTCCTGGGACGTTTACATTCGGTGCAGCTCCTGCTGCTGCCTCCGCGAAGGCTGCCGACAAGCCGAAGACAGATAGCGCCCAGCCTCCCATTCCCGCGTTCTCTTTCGGTGCGGCTCCTGCTGCCGTAGCGAAGCCAGCTGAGAAGCCAAAGGCGGCAGATAGCACGCAGCCTCCTATTCCTTCGGCAGCTCCCGCAGCGTTTGGTGTGACACCCGCGGCGACCTCAGCGAAGGCCGCCGACAAGCCAAAGACGGCCGACAGCACGCAGCCTCCGATTCCGGCGGCGGCTCCGAGCACCTTCGCGTTCGGTGCTGCCGCGAAGCCAGCGGAGAAGCCGAAGACGGATAGCACGCAGCCTCCGATTCCGGCGGCGGCTCCGAGCACCTTCGCGTTCGGTGCTGCCGCGAAGCCAGCGGAGAAGCCGAAGACGGATAGCACGCAGCCTCCGATTCCGGCGGCGGCTCCGAGCACCTTCGCGTTCGGTGCTGCCGCGAAGCCGGCTGACAAGCCGAAGACGGACAGCACGCAGCCTCCGATTCCGGCGGCGGCTCCGAGCACCTTCGCGTTCGGTGCTGCCGCGAAGCCAGCGGAGAAGCCGAAGACGGATAGCACGCAGCCTCCGATTCCGGCGGCGGCTCCGAGCACCTTCGCATTCGGTGCTGCCGCGAAGCCGGCTGACAAGCCGAAGACGGATAGCACGCAGCCTCCGATTCCGGCGGCGGCTCCGAGCACCTTCGCGTTCGGTGCTGCCGCGAAGCCAGCGGAGAAGCCGAAGACGGATAGCACGCAGCCTCCGATTCCGGCGGCGGCTCCGAGCACCTTCGC
>SMOI01000006.1:12004-54417 GCA_008000375.1 Poteriospumella lacustris
ATGGAGCTCGCAGTCCGAGCCCATCGTTTCATCAGACATTGTTAGTAAGAGGGATATTTCCGTTCATTGTAAACATAGCCACGATTCGTCTCTCGCCAATACTGCCACGCTCTAGAGTTGGAAAATGTCATTCATCTTCGTAATCTGCTGACATTGCGTTGCTTAGTCATGTAGTCTCTTTGATACAGGAGTAAGTCGGTCAACTCACCATCGACACAAACGGCATCGACAATGTCGCTAAGAACTCAAAAGCGTGACGATCAGCAGAAGTGCGAAACTTAGCTCAATATTTACAAAGTGAGCAGAGATCCTTCTTACACAACGACAATGACCGTTAAGACGGTGGGCTCGGACTGCGAGCTCCATTGCTCGGACTTGCCGCGCGAGCTTCCGGCGACGCCACTACACCATGTGTCGTGTGGTGAAATGTCTTCGCCACTTCCACCGCTCGCGACGCCCGTTTGCGCGAATCCATGGTCTGCGGCCGGCGGAAGACCTCTCCGACATCCACGCTGTTGGCGGTGTACCGCATGTCGTAGTGCGGTAGCAGCGACGTGTCGTGCACGTTGTCGTGGATGCTGTGAAGCACCTTCGACTCCTCTGACTCCGACTCGACCGCGACCTTGCTGGCTGGCACTCGCTGTGGGTAGGCGATACCGTCCGGGAAGTCGGGATCGAAGAACTGGGCACAGAAGGCGCAGACGTACACCAGGTTGTACATGCTGATGGTGTTGTCCAGCTGCCGCACTTCTTTCGACACCAGTTTAGGATCCCACGTTGATCTGCACAAAATAAACAAAGAAACGCGAATCAGCTACACTGTCAATTCAGGTGGATGAGGAGCAGAAGAACTTACTTGAGCTTGACGATATGCTTGCGCATGACCTTGAAATCGACAGATGCGCGAGGTAACCGCAACTCGCAGAGGGCACATATTCGATGAAAGTCAATCGACTTAAGCTCCCGCGAGGGTCGATGACGCTTGTTACCGTCGTCATCAAAATCCAAATCATCAATGTTTTCGGAGTCATCGTCCTTGGCGGCGGATGGGGCAGGAGTCTGGATTTTGATTGGACTGGAGGATCCCCGACGTTCATTCTTCCGAGGTGTAGCGTCTGTTCCATGAGATGTAGGATTCATCAACGATAGACCCTTGCCGCTGCTGTGGAAAGATGTCGCAGGTCGTGAGGGGGATGCGTGCCGATGTTCGCCTCCACCATTCGATAGCACCGACGCTGACGATGGAGTGCGTTGAAGATGTTTGTTGGAAGATAACGCGTGCAACAAGTTGCCTTTCGATGGTGATCTTAACAGGGCAGCGTGATGGCTGTCTTCCGTTGATGCTTCTCGAACAGTGGCCAAATTATGTGCCTTTGAAGATGCATTCAAGTCCCGCAGCGTGCCAGAACGTGGAAAACTGCGTGTCAGAGGTGGTGCTGGGCGATTACCGTCATCATCGGAGTTGATAGATCGCGTCGATCGCTGATTGTGCATCGCAAGGAGCATCGCGCTTGACGGAGCTGAAGATGACAACAAGCTGCGATTACTCTTCCCCACGCTGAACATGGCGTGCTTCTTGCTGTTCGATGGAGTTGTGCTGAATGGTACATCGACTGTTCCGTCCGCAATAAGTTTGCTGAGCTTTGATGTCGACTTTAAGAGTTGGAATTTCGCCGTTATGCCACGTTGTAATGGCGCGGGGCGTGATGGTAGTGGGACGCCATTGAAATCCAATAGGGCGGAAGTGTTGGAGTCACTGTGATGGCTGCCATGGTCGTTATTCGCTGCGGAACTGGCGAAAAACTCAGCAGCAGCCATATCGTCCTCTTCCATACCATGATGAGTTCCACCCAGTGAGCCATCTCGAGTTGGAATCAGCGACTTTGCGAAAGTTAAGTCCAAGTCTTTTGGAAACTCGATGTCGGTGCGCACCATTCTGCGAAGCATTGTACCCATCTTGAACTCCGACATACGGGAGTCGAAAGGTTTCTTGCCCGTCTCTTTCCGTACAGAAATCAATATCCCATCATCTTTCGCTTTCGCTCCTTGTAAAATTGCCTGACTCGTGAGAGGCCGAGCTGGAGTTGAGAGGCGGACTAGGGATTGGCTGGTGATCATACTTCGCTGCTGATTTTTGACATGATCAGGGAGAGAAACATCGAAAGACTTCACGGACATGGCATCGCCAGTCTGATACGACTGAATCGACAATAAATCGTCTCCTGTTCCCACTGGCAATGCAACATTGGGATTCTCGATTCGATACGCATGGAATGAAATATCGTCACACCTCTGTTGAATAAACAAACTGAAGATGACCAAGAACTGAGACCATGAGCAGCCTCGGAACTCTCGAGCTCGAGTTGGCAAAATCCCAGACTTCTGATCCTCCAAGTGTGAATACAATTTCTCGTATTCCTCTTTCTTGTCCCAGTACATCTCGATGCGTTTTACAGCAGACATCAACTTGTACAGATACTCGTTGGAGTTTATTGCAATGTGATTCAAAATGTCACTGTGCAACAGCGCCCCAAGAAGTTTCAAATGAGACCGAGTTTGGATCCACCGAAGAACTGCGCGAATTCGCTGATGCAGCTCATGCAACTCGCATCTTGGATAGTGTTCCATTAATGAGCTCCCCATCAAATCGTGTTCGTTGAAACTTGACTCTTGGTTATTCTTGTTCATCTCGGCGGTATACTTGAAGATCACTTTGTAGAGCGCCTCCACCTCTTCAAGTGAAAACACCTTGCAGAACTCCATCACCCTATCTTTCCAATCGCCCAAAGTATAGTAACGAGTATTGATACGATTCGACAACAGTTTCACGGCGTCTTCCGATATTCGATGAATCTTCTCTTTGTCCTTAGGCGGCGAAGGTATCTTTTGTAGCTTCTCCGCTTTTTTGCTTGGCGACATCATCTCCTTTAGACCCTCATGAATCACCTTCGGATTGACAGTTGCAAACGAGTTAGCACTGATTTTGGCGTCTTCTTCCGTTTCCAATATGACCTCGTCACCCAAGAATGCCTGAAACTGCTGAAGCTCCAAAATATGGATTCCTTTTAGCTGAACTCTGATGGCAAAACACCTTGCAGCGGATGATAAGTCCCAATGTAGCACCAAGTGTCGTTTGTGGTCACTGGGTTCGATCGAAAATACTTTCTTGTCGACTGCTTTTCCAAGCACACTATCCAAGAACGGATCCTCAAATCCAAGTGGTCTATTCAACAGCAACACATGCACCGAAAACTCTTGTCTCACATGCACAGTAACTTTGAAGGATATTTTGGACAACCGATAGTTTCTCCCCAAGTCAACCTCCCACCACGGGTCCACTTCTCGCCTCGTTTTGGACGTCATTTCGAACGGTGGTGATATTGCGTACGACGCAATCCTTCCGTCAACATCACTACTCTGATATGCTCGTTGATCATGGGACACGTCAGCTCTTTCAAAATCAGTAACAACGTCCAGTTTTGGACCCTTTGATTCCACGGGAGGCTTGGCTGTTTGTTTTATTCGCTCTTCGAGCTCGTCATTCAAAAGCCAGAAGAACTGCGAACAGAACGTGCAAATTGTAGTTTCTGTGTACAGAAATGATGCGGATTGATACCGCCGACCTTCCCTCTGCTTGGAGCTGCCCTGCTTTTCAGCCCAGCTGTTTTGAAGGTCGAAAATCCGATGATTGGGAACTTTGTATTTCACCGTTTCTCTGTCGAAAAACATCTGACAGAGTCCACATTTTTTCTTGTGCAGAGCAGGCTCATAAGCCATAGATACTTTAAAGTTTGATAGTCGTGTTGAAATAGATTGTACTTCTCCCATTGATTTTCTCGTTGATGACGCCAGCGACTCCCGGCCGCCCACTTGGCTATAGCCAATGGATTCATGGCCTGAATCGCTACCCGAAACAGAGTGCATAGTGTCTCTAATCGGAAAGACAAGTATTCTTGGGGCCCTTAGTCGAGTGATAGAGTTGTTTGTAAGCACAGGATTCTTTGTCGACAGCAAAATCATCTCTGTTTGGTGATGAAGCCAATGAGGCATGAGGCGAAACGGCGCTCGTCAAGCCCAAACTCCTATTTTCGACATAACTTTGGGGCTCGAATCCTCTTTGTGCACGTTGTCGCTTTTGAGATGGCTACCGTTTATGTCAAATCAATGCTCGTCCGTTTATCGAACACTCTATTCGCGCAGTATCCTTTGGTACATTCGAAAGCATTACTTGGTGATGAATACACAAGGCGCAACATTGACAAAGTGAAAAAAGAAATGGTAAGATGTGTTCTGATGACTGGCTATGTCTGTTGTCCAACTAACTTTTCGTCGTCTCCAGCTGCCGACATTCGTGTATCCAATCAGTTACACACTGATAGACACCTTCTTGGTGGTGTTCATTAAAGCAACATCTTCTCATGGGAAAACTTCATATAACACTATCACAGTCAATGCGATTACGGAATTCATCAAGCTATGCATCGCGATCTACATTGCTCACGGCGAAGGATCTTTGCACACCCTGCGAAGTATTGTTACGGATCCTGGTTTAATGATAAGATTTGCGATTCCAAATCTTTTGTATGCAGTGAACAATAATGTCTTCCACTACAGTATCGGTGCATTGCCGCCGGCCGTGTTCGTGGTGGCGATCAATGCCTTTCGAACGGTCATTACGGCCATTTTACAGCCTTGTGTGTCGAATCAGGCTCTCACTGGTCGTCAAATTATTGCATGTATGCTGTTGATGCTAAGTTTCGTGTTTGCATCGCTTCCAGAGGTCATCAAAGTTGCATTTTCTGGTGCGATCAAAGGATCGATTTTGGAGTCTCTGATTTACCTCGCTAGTATCTACAGCATCATTTCGGTCATTGCTTCATTGGCACAAGAGAAGCTTTTAAAAGATAGCAAGAGTCTGATGGTGGCCAATATCATCAATTATTCGATTGGAATTACTTTCCAAGTATCGGGTATGATGTACGAGAAAGTCACCGTGCCAGAAACCGATTTGTTTCGAGGTCTCGATGTTTTCTGGGTGAGAGCAATTCCTGTTTTGATGGCCTTGGTCGGATTATCGATTAGCTATGTTCTGAAGTACTACGACAACATCGTGAAGTTGCTGTGCAGTAGTGTGTCAGTCTTGTTGGTGAATACCATCACCGCGATGTTGGCCGGTGACTCCATGTTCAATGTGTATTTCCTGGTGGGTTGGCTTATGACTTTCCCAGCAACATATCTGTACTACATCGCCCCTCATGCACCATCGAATTCCACTGCTTCCAAAGCATCTCAGCATGCCGCACCCAGTAAGCCCAACGATGCGTCCACCTCGGAGAAAGATGATGAAGAGACACAATCGTTGTTGGAACCCAAAACGGATTCTCAAAAGCAACCCTTGGAAATTTCGTCAGGAAAGAAAACTGACGAAGGAAAGTCTTCCAATTGGTTTGAGAATATGCCGCGTGATCGAATGATCATTGGAGGTGTGACGACCGCTTTGATCATCTTCTCGGTGTTGACCTCCACCTTTGATATCGAAGCCGTTGAAGAGAAAACAACTATTTCTACCGGATATACACCGTATGGACATTTTTCTGGCATTGAAAGTGTTGAAGAAACGTGTTCACTCTTCGAAGTTCCGTTTGAAGATTCGCGAAGCAATTTGCGAGTGGTGGAGTCCTTCCATGGCAAGTATGGTCGTCAATACACCACGGTCGACTATGTGAACGGAGATGTTTTTGTTACTTGCCCGCGTGATATCTTTGTGACAGGTCCTGACAGTGCAGAATTCCGTTCCCAATTGCGCACTCCGTCGAAAGACAAAGTGACGGTCGATGGTAAAGATGCCTGGTTTAAGGTATCTCCCTCGCAATTGGAAGATGTCACGTCCTGGGATTCGGTGTTTTCGCTGTATTCGGTGCAACGTGATGGAACGGTGGAAAGTACGCTCGATGAACCAAAAGTGACGATGCCTGGCTCTGCTCGTGTCGCTGCGAACGCGACCATTGTCGAACAATCACGTCGCTTGTTGCAACACGGCGGATTCAAACGTTTGTCGTGGACACACATTGACAATGTCGTTGGGCCGCATTCTCAATACGTGTGGATTTGGTGCAGCGATTTTACGGACGCCAACTTGATAGTTCGCCCACCTGTGTCGCATATGGCCCCTGAGCCACCTCAACCACCGTTGACGAAGACTATGCAACAAGAAGTGGAGGAATACGTGCGCTACTTGTCCGCACCGATGAGTGGCAGTAGTGCTGCAGCTGGTACCGATAGCCCCGTCTATGATACAGTGCTGGTCTTGTATTTGGACGCCATTTCACGCGTTAAGTTCGAAAAGTTCTTCCAACGTTCACGTAAACTCCTGGATTCGATCGCATGGCATACGTCGACCAGCAGTGCGAATGGCGTTGGATCTGCAGCTGAATTCGTTCACAACGCGGTGGAGTTGAAACGTTTGCACGCCGTGGGTGTCAATTCCGAAAGGAATTACCCACAGTTCCTCTCAGGTGTCAGTACCTATGATACGAAGCGATTTTATCATAAAAACAAAGCAGAATTGGAAGCCTTGGTGAAGAAAGATCGCAATCTCTCCCCCACGGAGACATGGTTGAAAGCCTTGCTGCACAACACGACGATTGATGAGTTTTTACGACGTGAACCATGGATGTTTGACATTGCTCAACAACGTGGATTCGTGACTGCTTCCGGTGTGACGAATTGTCCGGGTCATTGTCACGAGAATTGTCATGATTTGTCGAAACAATCGTACTTCTATGAACAAGGTGGCTTCCATGCCCAGTATATGATCGAATCGGACCATCGCATGCCGGGGCAGTACAATTTCCCCACTGCGTCCTATTGTGAATCACGTTATCGCGCCACACTGTTGAATCATGCATGTTCCACCTGTGATAGCCCGCATATGCATTCACGCATCCCCGATCCCAGTAAATTCTCTTGGACAGCGAACAAGTTAGGTATGTCGTATGTCTTGGATTGGTGGCGAGTGTGGTTGGCATCGACAGCGCAAGACAATACCGTTAAAACGACCAAAGCACCTCGATTTGGAGTGATTGTCTTGGAAGAAACGCATCAACAAGAGTTCTTGGATCAGTTTGACATCGAATTGTCGAATTTCCTTCACGACATTCTCTATTCCGCCAATAATCGTCGTGTCTTCGGCACTGAACGGTTGGCGATGGTGGTCATGGCGGATCACGGACTTCATTTCACGGCGGAGTTCAAGGTGCCATCCGGTAAAATTGCCAACAAACAGCCCTTTGGCTATGTGATTCTTCCTCCTCCACCAGCACCGTCGTCTTCTCAAGTGGAGCATCACCGTCAGCAGATGCAGTTGTTGCAACGCAATGCCTTGGCATTGACAACATCGTTCGATCTCCGGGCAACCGTTCTCTATTGGCTCACTGGCCGCGAGTGGAGTGCAGATGCTCTGGAAAGACTATCGGCAAGCTCTTCTCATCATCAACAGCAACAACGGCGATTGGCTAAGTCACGCAAGGCACATCGACCTGCCTTCCGTAGTGAGGAGTCCTCCGAAGCCACAGTTGCTCCCTTTTCAGTGGCAACTGCCCATAAGTATCGTGAGCAAGTCTTTGGAAGTCAATATGGCCTCAATTTGATGACATCAGTGGTTCCTTTCAATCGATCTTGTGACAATGCAGGAATTCCTGCTGATTTCTGTGGTTGCAACCTGCAACCTTGTGAAGGTTCCATCAAACGATTGGTTCATGACAGTGCCAAGAGTGTGGTCAATTATATCAATCGCCGCATTAAAGACACCGCTCCTCAGACATTGTCGGTGTGTAAGCCGTTACACGTCTCGGAGTTGATTTTCGTCCCGGGATTGGATGACTGTTTGGCCAGTTCATCGTCCATTGTGGTCAATGCTTACGTACAACGCAATTTGAAATTGATATCGATTACGTATGTGTATGACAAAGGATATTCTAGTTCCAGCAACAATTGGCATCCTGGTCGTCAACCAAAGTTGCGTGTGGCCAATGTGAACACGATTTCGAACTACGGTAAAATATGGTCGGAATGCCGCAATCAATTTGCACAGAAGAATATAACACACAGCATTCCTGATGATAGCTATCAGTTTTGCTATTGTGTCGATACTCCCTCGTGGGCATCTACGGCGGCCGGTGTCATCAACGCTTTGAATTTTTAAAGCTCACCGTCGATCTTCGTGGTGAAATAGACAGCTCTTTTGTCGATTTATGTGTGGACAACGACGAGCATGTGCAGATCTAGCATAGTGGATTCTTTATTTCTCTTGTTTACTGCAATCTCATGATTGCCTTTGTTCTGTAATTAGCGAAGAATAACGTTCTGTACTAACTTTCACAACCCAACACAACCGGGACGAGCTGTGTACTTATTCGTTGGTTGCATATGGATATAATACGACTACTATGGGAGTTTTTGTACATGGAATGTTGGAGTGATCGACCGGCCCTTTTTCACCTTTCAAGTCGTAAACACCAAATAGAATACAATGGATTCGATTCATTTTGAGATTCACAAAGCTTGGTGCCTTCTCGACCAGATCTGAGTCAAAGAAAGTGGAAAGAGGTTGGAGGGAGAATCGTTTGGGAGCGTTGAAAAGCGATATTGTACCCGTCACGTTGCTCAGGCCGACGAAGGCGATCATTAATTAGTTGTTGACAGCTTTCATGCATTTCAGCAGGCTTCTGACAACACTATTTTCTACTATGATTTCATTTGCCATTTCATATGGAGGCATTGGTCGGTATTTTCGTCAAAGGCAGCCTTTCCGGTATATTTCCAGCACCGCAGGTGATGGCTCTGCAGTCCACCCCACTGATCGTATCTTTCACGCAACTACCATAGAGCAAGCACACAGTATCGCACAAGAGCTACTGCACAGTTGTGATGTTCCAGATGTGGAAGATAGCAGTAGGCATATATTGTCCCATATCTGTCGATTGGGAACTCGACACAGCGATTTCCAGCAGTCTTTGCAAAACCCTATTTCGAAAGAAAATCTCCAAGAATTCTGTTCAGCTATATCACGGAGAATGGAACGCGAACCTGTTCAATATATTATTGGCGAATGGGATTTCTACGGGTCGACGTTTCACTGTAGAAGTCCCATCTTGATTCCTAGACCGGAGACAGAGGAATTAGTGGAATTGGTGATAGCGGCGTCCAAGAGCAGCCCAGCCCCTCTCAGAATTTTGGATGTTGGGTGTGGAACAGGAGCTATTGGGATATCATTGTTGAAAGAGCTTGATGGTAAATGTGCGAGTGTGACTGCGGTAGACGTGAATAGCAAAGCCGTGGACACAGCCCGTCACAATGCGGATCGATTACTTAGCAACGACGCACGATCGAAATACCACTGCCTTCACTCTTCAATACAAGCTTTTGGCGAAGTGCGGGGAAACTGGGATAAGTTTGACATGATTGTCAGTAATCCACCGTATATCCCGTCAGTGGAAGTCCCTGGGTTACAGCCGGAGGTGGCGAAGTATGAAGATCCGATTGCACTGGATGGTGGAACAGACGGTCTTGATATTGTTAGAGACATTTTGCATGCCGGAAAGAGTTTATTAGACAAGAATGGGCGCATGGATATTTGGCTAGAAGTGCACGAGACTCATCCTGTCGTCATCGACTCGCTGTGCACGTCTCCTCCGACAGGGTCAGTGTTTTCAGCGTACCAGTCGTTAGGACCCATCAAAGACATATATTCCAATTACCGCTTCAATCATCTGAGGCTGAAACGATAGATTCCTTTCATACGTGGGTGTAAATAACATATTCCTTCTGAACAATGTTAACCAATGCACATGTCGGGAAACAACTACTGTACTACTGAGAATACTCTGTGAATCTTCGAGGAATCTGTCATACTCTTCTCAGTTCTGTATCTTTGCTCTTGAAGAAAATCTGATTCAATGGTTCGTAGGGCGTTGTTCTATTCACGTAGTTCTTACGATCGGTTCGGGAACAATCTAAAACGCCACATTTTAGATGCCATAGATAGTACTTATAGTTCTCTCCAATTAGTATAATAGACCACAACTGTTGTAAAGTACGTACACGATATAGAACAACGTCGTCTGAAGAAAATGGCGCTTCGGCCACACCACTTTTGCTCTTGGCGAGTCTTCGATTCTCCATGCCGTCGATGTATTTCCCAATAGCAGGCTATCTGCCCTGTGTGATCGGAAATGGATGGAAGAGTATCTGATGTTACCCTCGCTGTAGAGGGTATGATGTGTCAAAAGAATTGTGGCTCCACCGTTCAGAGTGCATTGGAAAGCGTGACGGGAGTGGAACGAGTTGTTGTTTCTCACCCTGCTGGGACTGCTGATATTTGGTTGGCCCCCCATAGTACTCATATGGATCCTATGATGTTAGTTGGAGCTGTGGAAGATGTCGGGTACGGCGGGTCGGTCTTTCAGGACAGAAGACCGAAACGTCTTCCACCGGTGGTGCAGGAGGAAAAAGCGTCAGAAGACATTCCTCATATCGTCCTCGATGTGGAAGGAATGATGTGCCAAAAGAACTGTGGAACTACCGTTCAAAATGCATTGGAAGATGTCCCTGCCGTAAGCAGAGCCGTTGTTTCATTTGCGGACGGGAAAGCGTACGTGTGGATCAAACAGTCTAAACTGGCGGTGAGCGCTCAAGCCCTAAGAAATGCAATCGAAGATGTCGGGTATGATGCACGTGTTGTGTCAGACAATCGAAAGCTCTTTGGCGATGAATCGTTTCAAGATTTGGAGGAGTCTGCCGGCTCGAGCCCACCACCTGATCTCGCTCTGGTGGTCAAAGGTATCGACAAAACGGACGCGGCGGTTATTGAACGAATGCTGCTATCGATGGAGGGCGTCTTCAATGTTGCGGTTGATGTGGTATCGAAAACAGTTCATATTTGGGGTTACGCAGAGCGCAACAAAGTAGTCAGTCGCCTCCTCGGCAAAGGGTATCGGATAGACAAGGTCGAAGCGGAGTCGTCCACCAGCAGCAAGAACGAAATCGAAATGGTGGAAGTCCATAACCCCTTGGCCATTCGTCGCAATGCACTCACATTGAAAGTGAATGGCTCCAAACAAGCCGAGGATGTCATGAACATGTTGAACAGTATCCCAGATCTGCGCGCCGAATCATCCAAACGTACGATCGTCGTGTCCTTTGTGGACGATCGTATGGATGACGAAGGTTTACGTGATATCATTGTTGAAAGAGGGTTAGAGAAGTACATCATGTCGAATGATGTGACGGAAGTGATCAAAACGGGCAAGAAAGAGTTCAAATACTCGATCCGTGGGATGTCGTGTGGCAACTGTGCGGTGAAGATTGAGAAAGCCTTGGCGACGATGCCCGGTGTTCTAAAGGCCTCGGTGAGTGTCATGACCCATCAAGGATTGGCGGTGGTGGATGATACCATTGACAATGCCTGTGGACCACGTGATTTGATGGACAAAGTCAAATCGTTGGGGTACGACTGTGAGTTGATCATGGGCGACAAAGATGGATCGAGCAACGAAGAAAACGAACGAGAATTAGCCCAATGGCGTCGTTTGATGTATTTCGCGGTCGTCTTTGGTGTCCCCGTGTTGGTCTTGCATTTGTTTAGTCATTACAACGAAGCGTTGATGATGTTTATGATGCAGCCCGCGTTGTGCCGAGGCGGGGTGGACCTAGGGCAAGTGATCATGATCGTGTTGAATTCGATCATGTTGGTCACGGTGGGCCATAAGTTCTATCGCGGTGCCTTTGTCGGGGCGATTCATGGTAGCTTTGGTATGGATTTCTTAGTGATGACGGGGACCTTCATTACCTTTGCGTACAGTGCGGTGAAGATCTGTTTCGCGTGTTCCTTGCATCAACCCACGGATCATGTGTTTTTTGAAGTGACCGGCATGTTGTTACTCTTTGTGACCATTGGGAAATACATTGAATCGTATGCAAAAGGACGTAGCGCGACATCGGTCGCAGAATTGTTGAAATTGCAACCGCGGGAAGCGTATTTGGTCTCGGATACCTCAGCCGAGGAGATCTTAGACCCCGACGTCAAGGATCCGCATGTCCGAGAGGAGCATGTCCAGTTGATTCCCGTGGATTTGTTACAGAAAGGGGATGTCGTCAAAGTTCTTCCCGGTGGACGTATCCCTACCGATGGTCGCATTGTCTTCGGGAGCAGTTACGTCGATGAATCGACCATCACCGGCGAATCGAATCCCGTACGGCGTGAGAAAGGCGACGAAGTCTTTGGCTCGACGGTGAATCAAGACAACTGTCTGTTCCTGTCCGTGACGTCGTATGGCACCGATTCCGCGTTGGCACAGATCGTCCGGTTGGTGGAATCGGCGCAAATGAACAAAGCACCGGTGCAACAGTTTGCGGATCGTTTGGCGGGGATCTTCACCCCAATCGTCTTGGTCTTGGCGGTGGGAACGTTTGTCGTCTGGTATTCGTTGTGTTCGAGTCGCGTGGTCCCGAAGTCGTGGTTTGAAGAAGAATACAACGACCCGGTGCTCTTCTCTTTGCTGTTTGCCATCAGTGTGGTGGTCATCAGTTGTCCCTGTGCGTTGGGCCTGGCGACGCCGACGGCGATTATGGTCGGTACCACGGTCGGTGCCAGCAACGGTATATTGATCAAGGGCGGCGGTGCCTTTGAAGTGGCGCACAAGTAAGTGTGTTTGTCGCTGTGTGCGTGTGTGTCTGTGCTGAGGTTGTGTGTTCATGCCGATGCGGATGCTGCTTCTGCTGCTGTGCGTGTAGGGTGGATACGATTGTCTTTGACAAGACGGGCACGTTGACGGAGGGCAAGCCATCGCTGACCGATGTGATCGTCGTCGCGAATAAATGTACGTGTGTCGTGTGTGTCGTGTGTGCTGTGTGGGGCTTGTACGCTGACTCTTCGTGTGTACGTGGTGTAGTGTCGGGCAAAGTGGCGGAAGATTCACTGATGGTGCTGGCTGCCACGGCAGAACAGCGAAGTGAACACCCCCTGGCCTTGGCCGTGATGCGTGCGGCGAAAGCGCGTGGCGTGACCCCGTTGCCCCTCGCGGAAGATGCGGCGATTTCGGTGGTGGGCAGCGGCGTGACGTGTGACTGTGCGTTGGGTAAAATTCTCATTGGCAATCGTGGTTTCATGAAGGCGCAGGACATCGTGGTCAATGCCGTGGCTGATTCCGCCATGTGGAATTTGGAAATTCAAGGCAAAACGGCCGTGTTGGTGTCGTTGAACAACGAAGTTCAAGGTGTGTTGGGTCTGGCGGATGTACCCAAAGCGGAAGCCGACAATGCCGTCCGCACATTGCGATCGATGGGCATTGATATTTGGATGTTGACGGGTGACAACGCGACGACGGCAGAGGCCCTGGCGCATAAATTGGACATTTCGCAGGACCGTGTCTTGGCGGGGCTGTTGCCACAGGACAAAGTGAGCAAAGTGAAAGAATTGCAAGCCCAAGGCCACGTGGTGGCGATGATTGGAGACGGTGTCAATGATTCTCCCGCGTTGGCGCAAGCCGATTTAGGGGTGGCCATTGGTGCGGGTACCCAAATCGCCATCGAAGCGGCCAGTATGGTCCTGGTGCGTAGTAGTTTGCATGATTTAGTGGTCGCGTTTGATTTGGCGAAGTTGGTGTTCCGACGTATTCGTTGGAATTTCATGTGGGCGATGATCTACAATGTGGTCGCGGTACCGTTTGCGGCGGGTGTGTGGTTCCCATGGACGCATGTGTTGTTGCCCCCGCATTACGCGGGGTTGGCGATGGCAATGTCCTCGATTTCCGTCGTGATCTCGTCGATGTTGTTGATTCGGTATCGTCGTCCACCGTTGTTGGATGATGTCGCCGTGACGATGCCCGCCCACGCGATGTCAGCTGCCGACGGAGCAGGAGGAGTAGGGGGAGACCATCAGTTGTCGGGTTCCTTCTGGCGCAGTTCCTGGCAAGGGAAGAGTGACCATGGCAGTGGCAGTGGGTACAATCAATTGCCACGGGATGAACGGGAGTGGGAGATGTCCCTGGGGGTCGATTTGGGCTTAGGACGTGCACAGCCGAGTGGACGCGAGCGGTGGAATGCCATTCGGGACGACGTCGTGTGAGAAGAGAGCATCCGCTCGTCGTTCTATCTCGCCCGCTTTGCTCGCACCTACTCATCGTCGTTTGTCGTCGCCGATCGTTTGAGTTTTCTCCCGGTCGCTTCTTCCTACCTCTACTGTTCTGCTGCGGCTACCGCTGTGTCGCGTGTTCCCACCACATTGTTCTGCTCGTTTGTTGTGGGGCGCTCCGGCACTTAAAGTATTCTCGCGGTCGAGTGTACGCTGTCCTCTGTCGCCCTGTCTCATCGCTGGTCCAGACGCTGTCCTCTGTCTTTGTCTCTGTCTGTCTCCGCTTCTCTCTCCCGTAGGATCGCTGTAGGTGGTTGGCAAACCCATCTTCGAATAGATATTCCTCCCTGTACATTCCATTGTGAGTCGTTTTTTCTTCTATTCTTTTTGCTTTCTAAATAGAAAAAATCAAACAAAACAGAACATTCTCTCCCATCCTGTCCATTGGTTGTGTTGTGTTGTGGTGGCGGTTTCGGTCGTTCGAAATGAAAACAGGACAAACAATAGCAGGCGCGGTGGACAGCTCGCATTGATGACGTTGGCAAGGAAAGAAAGCAGGGGCAAGGCACTACAACACGCCGTTAACCCCACCCACGTCTTCGAAAGTGATAGGTGGCTGTCTCCTCAAGTCGATGCAGAGGGAGTGGTAGCAGCAGCAGCCTCCATCGCCTCATTCGACGTCTCAGCAGTGGTAGCAGCCTCCGTCGCAGTGTCCGTAGAGATCGTCGGCTGACGCACGTCCACTGCCGCTTGCAAGGCCGTGTTCAACACCGACAACACACCTCGTTTCGTTTCCGATGACGAAAAGAGAACGGGAATATCCCGCGTCGTGAACGCTTTCAAGCGGTCACGTAGACCCTGATAGATCGCGGGTGACACCGGGGAGGACAGGGGATGACCCCGATGGATCCGGCTGTTGTCGTTGTTGCCCCGCAGTTTGTCCACTTTCGTAAAGACAACGACGTACTGCACATCGGCGGGCAGCGTCTCGAGCAATTGGAAACATTCGTCGTCGGCGTCTAAGACACCGTGGCGCGAGTCAATCAAATGGAAAATACATCGTAACGTGGACCGTTCCCGTGTATACCGATCCATGAGTTTGGTCCACGAAGAACGTGTGGTTTTCGAACGTTGGGCATAGCCGACCCCGGGCAAATCAATCAAGTAGAATTTCGGGGTTTCTTGCCCCACCACACCACTGACAAGGAAATAATTGAATTCGGTGGTCTTTCCCGCTTGTTTGGAGGCGTATGCCACATGTTTGCGATTGCAGATGGCATTGATGAGACTGGATTTACCCACGTTGGAACGACCAATGAAGGCCACTTCCCCCCAATGCTCAGGTGGCAAACCGGCGATGTTGACACAGCCTTTCACGAAATCTACTTGCCGAACAAAGGCCGTCACCGCCATTTGCAAGGCATCTTGATCTTGCAGACCCCCCAATTCCAACAATCGATGCAGTGCTTTCATCGCGAATGCGGTGGTACTTTCTTTGGTGAATTGGCGGAAAATAGTCTTCGAGGTGTCCGACGGAATCGACATCGAATGCGCTAACATCGTGTCCAAACATCGCAGCGAGGCATCGAAGTGTTTCGTTGTGGCATAGCCAAGAGTTGCATTGGTCAGAAGTTCACGATGATACAGGAAATGGAATTCTTGGGCATCGGGATGGTCCGTGAAATGTTGTTGTGCCAGGGTGACGCAGCTGTGACTGAGATCGTCTGGTGCGAGCACCAAGCCAATGTGCGACCAGATGGATTCTACGACGTCCATTTGCTCGTGTTGGGAAAACCATTTGACGAGGAAGGAAGTGTTCGTGGGCTGCGAACATAACTCGGAGCGGCACGTAGGAGTCGTTTCAAAGAGGCGATACAGTTCCCGTCCGATGTCTGGTTGATGAATCCGTTGCAACGTCTTCAGCGCGGCCTTCAAGACGTTGATATGGAATAAACCATGCTGATTCGCGTCTTCGATCATCTTGGTCAGTTTGCTGACATTTGTTGCTCGTCCAAATGCTTTCAAGTTGCCGAGAACGTTTTCGACCGTCGAAGTTGCTACGATGGGGGTCATAACGGTCGGTTTTGCGGATGCACTGGAGCTCTGCTTTGCAGATGATGGGGGCAATTGTGAAGCCCCTTTATCGTTGCTTCGCTTTGTTGCAGCATGAGATTTAGCAGCCAATAATCGAGTACCTATGAAGGCATCGCGGCCACCAACGGCTTTGATCAAATGGACGGCACCATGGGATCGGGACAGCCGACTTCCCCAGGCGCGAAGGGTAGAAGACGGAATCATGAAGCTTGAAGTTATTCTTATATGCAGAAGTAAGAACAAAAACACGGAAACGCGGAAGCAGAGTCTTTTCAGTGGCATTCACTTGACGACGACCACTACTTTCCTGTTTTGTCTCGCGTTGACTCCACTCAAACGCAATGACCACAATATTCACTTTTAACTACAATATTCCCAAAAGAGGAGGAATAACTTGCAATATCCGAGCCGAATTGTGTCTTTGGGCCTGACGTCTTCAACACCAAATGGTTGGTATTGGTTATCCATTGGGATTGTTGGTGTTGGTTGGACAGAAACCGTATTTTGTAACGCCTTTTGGCTTTCTTCTTGTCGTGTGTGTTCTTCAACCATTGAGAGATCTTTCTTCTCGGTTTGTTTGGTCGTCTATCAAATGAAAACTTGTACTTCATTATTGAGGATTACGTTCAAAAGAGAAAGGTGGCATTGAAAGCTATCTTCCAAGGTTACTGGTTGGAAGTGAAGAAATACGATAACGAAGAATGTCGAAGAAGCTCATCAATTCACCCGATTCGTGTGTCGAGGATCTTATTCATGGATTGCTTTATGCGAACCCGATGCTTTCTCAGGTTCAAGGATGCAATGCATTGGTTCATTCTTCCATACAAGCACTTCGTGAGGAACAAGTTACCCTGATATCAGGTATTGAGCGGTGTTTTTCCACGAAGCAGTTACGAGACGAGATCGATTGACATACCATTTTTGTTTAGGCGGCGGATCCGGCCACGAGCCCGCACATGCAGGCTATATCGGCAATGGTTGTATCCATGGTGCCGTTCTCGGGCATGTGTTTGCTTCGCCCTCGGTTCAATCAATTTACAACACCATTCGAGTGGCCGCTGGATCGAAGGGCATCATCATCGTGGTGAAGAACTATACCGGCGATCGCCTGAACTTTGGAATGGCGCTGGAGAAAGCAAAACAGGAAGGCGTTCAGGGAAAGATGATCATTGTTGATGACGATTGTGCGTTGCCTCCTGGAAAGGGCATCACTGGTGGACGTGGAATCGCTGGAACCGTTCTGGTGCATAAGATTTGCGGCGCCTTGGCCGCCAATGGTCATTCAGTCGACCATATCTTCGATTTTATGCAAATCATTTTGCCTAATATTCGAACGATGGGTGTAGCTCTGAGTATGTGTCATTTACCTTCGCAGATTCATCACCCGTCGAATCGATTGGCCGGCGAACGAGCGATTGAAATTGGAATGGGAATCCATGGCGAACAAGGCCGTGAACAAGCCGAGCTCCCCACGTCTAATGCGGCCAAATATATTGCCTCTGTGATGGTGGACTCTGTTCTCACACGGTTGGGGATTAACGATAATGAGGAGGACGTGGAAGAAGACCGAGACGTCGTCGTGTTACTCAACAATTTGGGATGTCTGCCTGCCTTGGAAATGGGCATTGTCTTGAAAGAAGTCACAGAGAAATTGTTAGCTCATTCATGTCGACCAGTGAGAATTTATGCTGGTAGTTTCATGACGTCGTTGGACATGAACGGTGTCTCCTTGTCCATTTTGAACTTGTCGTTGTTGGGTATTGAGATGCGTGAACATGTGCTGTCGTGCTTGGACCACCCAACCAACGCCCCCGCTTGGACGCCTACCCTTCCGATTCCTTCCTCCAAAGACCATTTTGACGTGACCAAGCGTACCATTCAACCCATTCTTAAGGAAAAGACCAGCGACGCCACTGTTACCACCGCGAATGTGGTGGAGAGTCTCCGTATGACTGTGGATGTTTTGAACGTGGTGCGCCTGGTCTGCAATCGAATCATCGCGGTTGAACCCCAATTGAGTGAATATGATGCTGTGTGTGGAGATGGTGATTGCGGTACGGTGATGAAGAAGGGAGCAACGGCGGTTCTTGCATTGTGCGATCAAACGCAGGTCGACAGCGGTGTATCTATTCCTCACTTCCTCGATGCGGTCGCTGATGCTGTGAGCGCTTCTATGGGTGGTACCTCCGGTGTGCTGTTGGAGATTTGTTTCCGTGCGATGAGTTCGCACTTTTCTTCAAAGGTAGGCCTAATCCCTTCTCACCCTCTCACATGGTGTCTGCGTCAACGTCCGATGACACTCGTTCTACTGTTGACAGACAAGCGGCCAGGAGGATCTGTCTAAGCTGTGGATTGGTAGTTTAGCTGCTGGAGTTGATGCAATCCGTTACTATGGTGGAGCTGATGTTGGTATGCGCACGATGTTGGATGCATTAGTGCCCGCGGTGGAGTCATTAAAGTCGGGTAGGTCAATCGACGTCTCCGCTCAGGCTGCATCCGCTGGTGTTGAGGCCACCAAGACGATGCAGTCATTGGCAGGACGATCGAACTATGTTGCGCAAGAGAAAATGCAAGGAGTTCCTGATCCTGGTGCATACGCCATGGCTGCTGCGTTTGAAGCTCTTGTTGGTCACTTGTGAGAAAGCCGTTATAGAGGGATTTCAGTGTATTTTGCTACTAATTCGTTGTTGACGCGTGTTTATCAAGGTAGTGGTGTAGTGGTGGTGATGTAGTTCTTTTCATGTAGTGCGTGACTTCCGACCTTTTGTCGTCCCTGCACCACGAGGATCTACGTGTACGTGTAGCTGAACGGTAGGACGATGGAGCGATACCAGTGGGATAGCGAAGTGGGTCGCCGACGGAACGGTTTGCGCTTTCTGGGCGTTTGGGAGTTTGTGCTCGGTGTCTCCACCACAAACGACAACGAGCGGCGCTGTGCTTCCAGATGAGTCGAAAGTTGGTGGAATTGGAAGGATTTCGGATGACTCTTGTCATCAGAATGTTTTTAATCCGTACAGTGGTTTAATTCTCTCTCACAAATCTTGAGTATATCCTACCATGATGTCGCCATTGTTGCTGTGGACGATTAGTCTCGTGTTACTACTGGCCCATGTTTGGGGTCGGGAAGTGACCGTCGAGGTCACAGCACCATGGAAAAAGTATGCCCTGGATTATGTGGTCGAGGTTTCTCAATACTTGGCTTCTGTTAATGATGATCCAACGGTCAAGAAATCCTCTGAGAAGTCTTCTGCCTTTTGGGACTTCCAACGATCCCTTTGTACACGAAATACTTCCATCGATGAAGCTATTCAAGGCCAAGGTGATGTTGCAGCCCTTCGAGAGGAGATCGCCGCCTCAGCTAAGGCGCTATTGCCCGCTAATTACCAAGATCTCATGGATCTTTTCCTTGATTTGCAACACAACGTCGCCGCGGTGTCCTTCTTCAACAGCCTGGCGGATCATGCTGGATCACCTTGTGGCAGTGGTATTGCCTTTGTGGAGACCACGACCGGTGGTATTTCCTGTTCATTGGACGAGCTGAATGAGCACAAGAACTCTGTCGGCTTTGAAAGTTGGGAACACGTGTATCCTGCCAAAACAACTGTGTCCAAGTCGCACGTGACTCTGTATGGTGTTCCTGGCTCATCGAGCCTGTGTCAGTTGATGACAAAGGCCTTGAATGAAGTCGAGACTGGGCACCTGGAATCGTTTGCGCTTCGTCCTTCGCTTTCTCTGGCACCTGCTGAATCGAACAACACGGTGTTGCAAGGGTACGGTGTGTTCTTGGACATCAAGAACATGGAATACAAGAACGTCGACGATGCGGCTTCCTCAACGTCAAAGGCAACAACGGGCAATGAAGAAGGAGAAGGTGAATTTTCGGAGGAAGACATTGCGGGTATCAACTTCAAGAAACTGTATGAGTACAACGAGCATTCGAAGAAAGAGTTGTTGATGCTGCAAGATCGTTTGTTGCAAGTGGAGTTGTCAACGTCCGACAATTTGAAGGAAGAAATGAAGGTGTGGAAAATGAAAGATTTGGGTTTACAAATCGTACAAACCATGAACAGTGTGACCTCGAAAGGGTCCGCGTTGGATGCGGTTCAATATTTGGCGGAAGTGGTACATAACTTCCCTCGGTATGCGTCGCGTATGTCCGCCACCAAAGTGACGCATCAAGTACAAGCCGATGTCGAGAAGTTGTATATGAGCGGTGCGAGTAATTGGATGCCACCGAATTCCTTGTTTATCAATGGATTACGTGTGGATTTGTCCGAGCCGTCCTTCAACATCTTCGATATGTTGCAGAAGGTGCAACACGAAGTGTCACGCGAGTCGCAACTGGCCCATTTGAATTTGGGTCGTATTTATGCCCGTCGTGTCTATGAAGCTGCCTTTGCCGCCGCGTCATCCTCCTCCGATCCATCCATGGAAGGTTTGGATATGGAGGAGAATGGCGAAGCGCAAGCGATTCGTGTCGATGTGAGCAAAGGTGGCAAATACGCGGTCAGTTTCTTGAACAATTTGGAGAAAGACGAGATCTACGCGCAATGGCCGAAGACGTTGAAGACATTGTTGTACCCCTCGTGGTCCTTGCATGCCTTGTCACGTAACCTGTATACCGTCGTCGTGGTCGCCGATGTGTTCTCACCCAGCGGTGCGACACTGCTACAACACGCACGCAGCATGTACATGCAACAGTATCCGCTTCGTTTCGGCTTTGTCTTGGACTGCGACGACACCAATGGTGGTGATGGTACTGGTGGTGGTGGCGTCTCGGATACGTTGCCCAAGAAAAGTGACGTGTGTCGCGTCTTTGCCGCGATGAAGGACAAGAAAGGTGTGCAACGCGCCTCCCATTTCCTGTTCAACGTCGCCGACTACGTGACGGCGATGGAAGCGCAGGGATTGGAGGTGTCCTTGTCTCGACAACAGTTGCTGCAATTGGCAGCCTCGGATCAGGGTATGAATGGTGGCGAAGAGGAACAGGGGTTGTCGTCGTTGTTGTCGTCCTTTGGTGGGTCAGCCTCGAAGACCTTGATGAAGGACTTGGACGCCGCCTTGTCACACCCCACGAAGTACCTCGACTTTGTCACCAATTCGACAGCGTATTTGAAAGCCCGCGGATTGCCCATGAACAGTTACAGTTTGAATGGCATTGTGGTGAACGAAGCCTCGTTGTCGACGCAAACGTTCATGCAAATCTTGGGCCGCGAACAATACACGTTGTCGAACATGGTACGGGCCAATCGCCTACGCGACCGGACGAAGAATTCCTTGTTTACCGACATCATGACCGTGGCGAATGCCTATCCACGTTACCATGCGCTGTTGGATGACCACGCAGTGGCGGAGTACGTCAATGCACTGGATATGGCGGTGATGCGCGTCATGAGTGCGGCGACGGTGTTCACGACGACGGCGATTGACGATGCGGAAGTTGCCGCCGATGAGTATTTGGTGGTGTCGGAAGCGTCCGTGGCGGGTGTTCGCAATGTGGTCGAAGTGTTGCAATGGCTGCAGTCGTCTCCCTCGGCAGATGCAGATGGCGAGGAAGGCGCGGCGGCAGCGGGTGAATTGAGTCGCCCCGTGGTCGTTCGGGTGGCCTGGCGTCCTCCGACGGCCACCACTGCGGCTGTGGAGGTGGGTGTAGAGGTGACCGGTACCGGCGAAGCTGTTTCTACCACGACGGCGCCCGTGTCGCTGTTTGCACAAGTGCACGCCATCGCGTCGGTCAATCCATGTGTCGGCGACTGTGTGACGACCACTGCGCAGGCCCTGCAAGCGCTGCTGGATGAATCGTCCTCGTCGTCGTCGTCTTCCACCGTCGACATCTCCGAGCCCCCGGCGTCGGCGTTATCGCTTGCTCGGTAAGTTTTCTTCTCTTTTTTTTTTCATGTGGCTTGGGTGCCGTTTCGTACGCAAAGGAGTAGAGGACAGCAGAGGAGAGGAAAGGAGAGAGAGAGAGAGAGAGGGAATGCGGTTGCTGGTGAGGAGTATGCATACCGAGACTCTTTCGAGAGTGAGATCGATACATCAAACATACAAATTCGACGATTCTGAAGCACCCAATTCCCTTCTCTCTCTCCCCCTCCTCCCCCTCTTTCTCTTCCGGAGCTGCTCCTGAGCCCAGTCGCTGCCATTTGTTTTGACACTGCTGAACCATGGTTCTAATGCCCTGCTGTATTCTGTGTTCTGTGCTTGCTCTGTGTAGTGACGCTGCGAAGGTGGTGAGCCAGGCGCTGGAGAAGGACCGCAGTGGACAACCCACCGTCGTTTTCTTCAACGGGCGTGTTCTCCCCGCGGGTGAAGACAGCAGCGTGGTCTCTGGTGGCGACTTGCAGTTGCTACGTACGATCGAAGCGAAGAAAGTGTCGAAGACGACGAAGCGACTGGTCGCTGATTTGGACTTGGCGATGGAGCACAGCGCCGTCCCACAGGCGTCGTTCCTACGTCGCTCGATGTTGCGGTTCTTGTTGACGGCGTACAAGCAGGCCTTGGATAGTAGCTCTCGTCGCTTTGACATCGGTAGCTTGCTACAGCAGCGTTTGTTTGATCTGGGCTTGGACCTGCCCACGTTGTTGTATCACGTGACACCGCCCGCCGTCGGTGGCGGAGCGGCCGACGACGACGAGTACCTGTTCAGCTCGTATCACGACAACTTACAACTCTACGTCGTCGTCGATCCGTTGAGTTTGGCGGGTCAACGGGCGGTGGCGATCATTGATTTGTTGGTGACGCGGCTACGGGTGACGGTGAATCTCTTGTTGACCCCCCGTGCGGATATCACCGAGTTCCCGTTGCAGAACTTCTACCGCTTCGTGTTGCGGCAAGGTTCTGACCTGACGGCGTCACAGCCAGCGTTGTCCGCACAGTTCACGTCGTTACCCCGTCAACACGTCCTGACCGTGCGTATGGATACACCGGAGCCATGGAACGTCCAAGCGACTCGTGCCGAACAAGATCCCGACAATTTACGTTGCACTGCCCAGTCGTGTGGTGATTCCTCCTCCACGTCCTCCAAGAAAGAACACAGCGCGTTGGGTTATACGTTGAAGAGTCTCTTGGTCGCGGGGCAATGTCTGCAGAGTACGGAACGAGAGGCGTCGGAGGGTCGCTTTGGATTGCCTCCGAACGGGTTGCAGTTGGTCTTGACGAACCATGCGCCTGCAGAGACCGGTGGAGCCGCCCTGTGGGATACGTTGGTGATGCAGAATTTGGGGTATTTCCAACTGCAAGCGACGACGCCGGGCTGGTACCGTGTGCAATTGGCCCCGGGCAAGTCGTCGCAGTTGTATCGCATTTATCCCTCGTCGTCTTCGTCGTCGGCCAGTGGCGAGCAGTCATCGGCGGAGGATATGGGTCTGTCGACACCGGTGTTAGGCTTTGGTGACCAGACGCATCGTTTGATCGTTGTGAAACGTCGTGGTATGGAATCGTATTCGTTGTTGGATGCCCCCGACGATACGATGCAGCAGGGTCAAGGGTTGTGGAACAAGTTGTCGTCCGGGCTCTTCGGCAAACAGAAATCGTCCTCGTCGTCTTCATCGGTGGTCAAGCACGAAGACGACGACAAGATCCACGTGTTTTCATTGGCCTCGGGGCACATGTACGAGCGCTTGTTGCGGATTATGATGTTGTCCGTCAGTCGACAAGCCTCTCGACCGGTGAAGTTCTGGCTGTTGGAGAATTATTTGTCGCCAGCGTTCAAAGCCATGGCCGCCGTGATGAGTGCTCGTTTTGGGTTTGAAGTCGCCTATGTGACGTACAAATGGCCGCATTGGTTGCGTCATCAAACGCAGCAACAGCGTATCATTTGGGGTTACAAGATCTTGTTTCTGGATGTGTTGTTCCCGTTGCATTTGAAGAAAGTGATTTACGTCGATGCGGATCAAGTTGTACGCGCCGACATCGCCGAGTTGTGGGACATGGATCTACAGGGACATGCCTATGCGTATACCCCGTTCTGTGCCTCGCGGGAAGAGACGTTGGGTTTCCAATTTTGGCGTCAGGGGTATTGGAAAGATCATTTGCAGGGACGTCCCTACCACATTTCGGCGTTGTACGTGGTCGATTTGCAACGATTCCGTCAACAGACCGTGGGCGATCAATTGCGTGCGACGTATGATCAATTGTCTCGGGATCCCAATTCGTTGGCCAATCTCGACCAGGATTTACCGAATTATACGCAACACGCGGTGCCCATCTTTTCGTTGCCCCAGGAATGGTTGTGGTGTGAAACCTGGTGTTCGGAAGACTCCAAGAGCAAAGCGAAGACGATTGATTTGTGCAACAATCCGTTGCACAAGGAACCGAAGTTGGACATGGCGCGTCGTGTGATCTCGGGCAAGCTCTTCAATCACTCGTGGGTGCAATTGGACTCGGAAATACGGGATGTGGCGACGGCGGCAGGCCTCCTTCACGAGTAATAATGACTCACCATGTAACCTAGTCTATAAACGTTTGATAAGCTACGCACACCACACACGATGAACAATGTATTTCAACCTTTACACAACACGTGGAGATGGAGAAAGAAAGTGAGAAGCGACTAATATCACTGTGGGGTTTCTATTTGTTTTTTTCGACGTTGAATATAACAGGCCAGCCCTCAATGGCGGAACGTGGGGCGGGGGCTAGTGGCTCTGACGGTATATAACTACGCACAGAAGCGAACGAACGCTGGACGAATGATATCCGTCTTGGCGAAATGGCGATAGGAAAAAGAGATGATAGAGAGGGGGCGGGTGTGCGTACATACGCAGCCACAGCCCGATATGGGGGTACAAGGAACGTGATGCCATGCGTCCCGGCGGTGATGAAGGAGGGCACCAGCAGAAAGAGAGGCTTCGACGTGTCACGGTCCCATGGAACGAGTAACGTATGATGAAACAAATTTCTGTACATGCTTCTGAAGCGGAGGAAGAAACAGTCGGGCGGGGGCGTTGAGAAGGGGTGTGGACGATGACGTGACAAGAAAGTGCACCCGCACACAGTGAAGACACTCAGCATGCGTGGACAACAGCCGGCGATTAGAGTGAGAGAAAATGTTGAAAAATCGAAGAAACAATTCCAAAAAACAGAAAAAAAGAGAAGTAGAAAATGAAGAAGAAAGCAGAATCAGCAACATAGAAACTACGAAAACGACAGCCCAACGGGGGTAAACAAACAAACAAAAAGAAACAGTAGATACGCAGTACACAGAGAGTGCAGTAACATCAAACATGGCGGGGGAGCGGGCTAGCGGAGGGCTTCCTCTCGAAGTAAAACATGGCGGTTAAAAGTAACAGCAACAACAACGATAACAACAACGATAACATAAATAGACAATATCTGGTCCAGTTTCTTTGATATCCTCTCAACTGGGGGGAGCGACAGCAATTGCAACGACGCCTACTCCTATGCAGGCGAATGACTGGCGTAGGACAACGCCGATGATTCACTGCTGACGATGGTCTTCTCTTGGCTGGTGTTGGAGAGTTTTCCATCGCTATCGTTCACATTCGTGATGTGCGTGTTGGCAGCAGGGACATGTTGAGCATGGGTCTGGGCCGTGGCTTCCAGATACGTGAGCATCGTTTGAACGTCGGAGACTTGCAGCGGATCGGACGTGCTGTCGTCCCGCACGTTGCCTTCGTCTTCGATGAACAATTGTTCAACAACCATATCATTAATCACCGCAGAGTATCGCCAGGATCGCTCGCCATAACCCGCGATGTTTTCAAAACGGCAACTCATTCCCATCGCGCGGGTAAAGCGGGCCGCACCGTCCGGAATGAGCTTCACTTGTTTGAAATTGCCCGGATTCAAGGGAAAGCTATGTGATGTTTCAACATCTTTCTCTTCACTGAGCCCCTGCATAATGCCCCATTGTCGCATCACGAAGGCATCGTTGACGGAGATGCAATAGATGTCGTCCACACCATAGTTCAGAACTTTGTTGTAATTGGCGGTGAAGCCGGGCAGATGGTCACACGAACAGACTGGAGTAAAGGCTGCAAACACGAAAATTCAAAAGTTAGACTAATAACACGCCAGATGATTGGTGTTTGTACCACAACTGACCTCCGGGTAACGAGAACAGGACAATTCGTTTGCCTTTGAAGAGATCTTCTGTTGTGACATCTTTCCACGCGAAATTGCTGATTTCTTCTCCAGTACCAACTCGTATCCGGCCTTTCAAAGCAATGGAGGGAATACGGTCGCCCTTACGAACTCGTCTGCATTGTCTTCTCGTCCGTTGGACCCCATCGTCAATGGCAAGTTGTTCGTTGTTCCTGCTGTGACTGACTGCTCCGCCCATGATGATTCGAAGAGTAAATGAAGGACAAGTTGCTAACAATACTAATGTGGGTTTCTTTGTTGTCTTTTTGTGATCGTTCGAATGGTTTAAATCATAGGGGTCCATGCACACGTCCACTTTCTTTGGCCGTGTTTCGGTGGTTGATCGCCGCGGAAGTCTCCTCGGCCAACCGACGGACCGCAGGCGTTCTCATGTCTCATGTCTCATGTCTCATGTGACGAACTTCTTGTCCGTCTGTTTGTACCATTTCCTCACAGAAAAATTGAAACGGCTGAGCACAGATCTTGTGAAAGTCTGGGTCTGTAAGCAGCACTGCATAGCGGGCGTTTTGCAAACCACAAAACCGACAAAATGCACATTGCTCTCACTCTTGGTACATTCTGGTTTTGTTTATACCAATATATTAACATTTTGATGTATCGTAATTAGTACAAATGCAATAGGTACCGTACAAAATGGATGAAGTTTTGGCGATGAAAATGCTCTGACTTGAATTCGCAGCCACGCACGAGGTGACCTATGGCCTATGGCCAAGCATCTCTTTGCCTTTGAACGACACTTTTTTTGAACATTCAACGAAGGTAGACCTCGGTCATATTCATGAACGTGTCCATTGTGAAGCATCCTTGAGAAATGGAGCAGAATCTATTGACGAAAAGTGCACCAAATCTTCCGGGAATGTCACCCAACAAACAATCGTGGCTCTACGTAAGTACTCATCCTTTTGCATGAGAATGCATTTCGTTCTTACAATATCCGTTGATGGTGTTTACAGCGCGAACGAGATGGATTTCATCGCGTTGCATCGCTATCACGACCGTCGACAGCGGCCGTGCCGAGAGGACAGGAAAGCCCAATGTTTGACAAATCCAATCGTATTTTCGGCGAATCGCCGAACAATCAATTGGAATTATCTCCCGCTCGCTCTTCATTAAGTAGGCCAACGACCCCACAGTTCCCTTCTATTAGCCCTTTCAGTCCGTCGAAGGATTCATCGGATCGCCCTTGCAGCAGTCCTGGATTGGGGGCATTTCACCTTGGTGGCCGAACGTTGGAGAGCACCAACAAGTTTTCACCTTCCCATCGACCTCAGACAGCCAGTCCCGTCCCTCGGTTTGTTTCGACTGACAAAATGGTTTGTCGTTTCCATGCTTTCCTGGAAACGAAACGACCATGGGAAGAGAACGGTCCTTTGGGATCGGGGCACATTGAATCGTACATCATTCGTTACATGACCATTCTCTACTACATCTACGACGATAGCATTGAAATCAATGAAGTCAAGGAGGTCAATTCTGGCCTGATGCAAGGCGTCTTTTTGAAGCGCATCAAGGCGAAGAAGGAAGATGGCACACCGTTCAGTCTGGCGGATTTCCATGTTGGAAACAACGTGAAAATCTTTGGTCACTCTTTCCACATTACGGATGCGGATTCTTTTACCCGTGACTATTTCCGCAAGGAATTAAACACCAATTTGCCTGAAGAATCACGCCCAGTAACTGCCACCCATCGCAGTTTGAATCGTTCTTTTGTCGTCGGTCATGATACGACGGAGAAGACCCATGTTTTGGGATCTCAGTTTGCTACCGGTTTGGGACCCATTGAACCTACCGTCTTTGACAAGGATCGTAGCTATCGTTCTTGTTCAACAGCGTACAAAGCGGTTAAGAAAGAGTTGCAAAAGGCCAATCGGTTCTTCAAAAACGAAGGGAAGCGGTTGCAATTCGTTTGCGTGGAAGTTGGTTCACCCGAACCACCTTTTTTCCCCAACGTGGAAGGACAATATGCACAATTGGAAGCCAAGCGTCTGTTATCGAACAAAGACCGCGAGCGTTACGGTTACTATGGGTTTGTTGCATCGGATTCGGTGCGTAAATTCGCGTTGAATTTCTATATGGAAACGAATTATGCGGATTTGGGTGTCTTGGACAAAGAAGTGAATGGACAAGACGAACCTAATTTGTTAGTCAAAAGGGGGCCCTTGCCCAGAGATTGGCGTCATCCAGATCGTGGCTATTGTGAAGTGAATGACTTCCGTGTGGGTGAAGTCATGGACATCTTCGGCCGTTACTTCTTGTTGGTGGATTGCGATGATTACACCCGCACGTATTGCGAGGAAGAGGTCTTTCTGAAGCAAGTGCCCGTGTTGCTGTTGAAAGAAGAGATCATACCGATCATTCATCCGATTCCTGCGAAGGGACAGGGCTCCTTGCCCATTGGATCGTTCGAAGACAGTCTCAGCAACGTCTATGGCATGCCGCGTGTTCAGAAAGACATGGCCAAAGCACGTCGCAATCAGGGCAAGACTTTGCGTGCGAAAGCAATGCTGCTGGAAGGCTCGATCGTCGACATGTCGCGGTCGTTCTTGGTCACGTTCTTTATGGAAGACGACACGTTGCAGATTTACGAAGAAATCCAACGCAATTCCGGTGTGGTGGGTGGTAGTTTCTTGAAACGTGGCAAATACATGAATGACGGGGCGACGATGAAGCATCGTTCAGAAGTCGAAGAAGAACTGCGTCGTGTTCCCCCACGTCATGGGGTACCCACGACGGAGCAGCAATTGGCGCTGATTCAACCCATCTACATATCCGCCCACGAATTGTATTTGGGCAGTATCTTGACGGTGAACAATTTCGTGCTGAAGATCGTCGAGATGGACAACATGTCGTTGAAGTTCTGCGATTCGTATCCCGAAGAATTTCCCTTTTCCGATGTGAATCGGTTGATGCGCGATATTTTGAAACGGCTGCAAGACCTACGACTGGATGTACGCCCCTTGTTTCGTGCCTTGGATGTACATGAGACCGGTTACGTGAGTCAAGAAGCCTTTGTCTTGACATTGGATTCGTTGAATGTAGTGAGCACATTGAACGATCAAGAATTGTTGACGTTGATCCGTCGGTTTCAAGAAAAGGCCTCCGTCTTGCATCAATCACGTTTGCCCTCGTCGTCGCCAGCAGTACGGCGAGGAAACCAACGTAGTGGGGGTGATGGTGGTCGTTCATCGGCAGCAGGGTACACGACCGAGAATGTCTCCGGCGACGTCAATCATGATTTGCCGATGTTGTTGACCGCTCTGGCGGCGGAGGGATTCGGTGAGGCACGTGACGAGTCCATTTTCAGCTACGACGACTTCTGTGACTATCTCGTGTACATTCGCAACATGGGCGAAGAGAATGTCGCGATCAACGTCATGCCCGCCACTGCCCAGGATGCCTGGGCTCAGTTCTTGCGCTGGTGTCGTACGAAGAGCACCCCCTGGCGTCGTTTGCTGCGTAAAGAAGCGATGGGGCACGCTGATATGATCGGCTTGACGGGCAAACTGCCCCTATCCGCCGTGCAGAACGTATTCTTCAAGCATGGAATGCCCAGTTCCTTGCTCAACGCGGTGATGCCCATTCTTCAACAGACGTACGCGCTGAGTGCTGAAGAAACACGCGCCATTTGGGATCAAAACCGTAAGCGCCAAGCGGCGTCCTCGCGTCCGGGCAGTAGCCTTGGTCACATGCGCGGTGGCAGTAGCAGCAGCAGTAGCCGTGCCAGTCCCGCGCTCTTGTCGCTACCGACGTCACCTGCGTCTTCGTTGCCTCCCAGTCCGATGCGTAGCCCGTCGAACAACGCCAAGTTCGTCAGCTTGAGTACGCTGCAACAGCAGAGTCCAACGTTTGCGTCCTCGACGGCGGGTCGCATCGCGAATCTGCGTCGGATGCGTGACAAACTTGCCTCGTCCCATTCTCATTCGCCGGCTCCCGGGCAGAACAACGCTGTGGCTGCGGCCGCCTCGTCGTCGACACAGGCACCGCCATCCCGCACGACGACACCTGCACCCGCGAGCAACTCGCTGGACGAAGCGGAATCCTCCTCCCCGACGGCGGTCAAACAGACAGAGCGTATGATCATTGACATTCAACGCCTCTGCGACGATGTCTTTGTCGCCCAGTGGATTTAAGCGTATCCCCCGCCAATAATCGTCCCCCCCCCTCTCATCCGGATGTCTCATCTGTTATCAGCTTCCCCATCTCGTCAGTGCCGAAGGGGGTGGGGTGGGGCCGACGAGCTGTGTGTCTCTGTCTCTCCCCCCCTTCCCTTCCCTCCCCTTCCCTACCACCAGTGCTCTCCTTACATAAACGCAATGTACCTCACTGTAGCCGTCTCCTATCCGTTCCGGCACCGCACCACCCCCCCCCCAGTTTTATTCAACATGTTTTCTTTCGCACTGTTATACCACTGCCCATTCGTGGTGGTTTGATTGTCACGTTTCCAATGATTTATTCCTTTCGGCTGTTACACGGCGCGTGTATGTGGGTTTGGTTGGGTATCGGTGGATCCTGTTGTCCATGGGGATGCACGATGACTGACGCAACGTGCACACGGGGACATTGGAGGATTCATCCCGGTATCAATGGATGAACAACCACCATCGCCGTCCGGTCGCCTGTGTGGGTGACCGGTCTCTGTCTCACTTTGAGTTATAATCGGTGCTTTTTTTTTTCTCGTTGGTTTTCTGCTCCTATATGTATACAAACATACGTTTATACTCGTTCAACACGTGTGTTGGTCCGCCTTGACAACATGTTGTGGCGGTGGAACCAACCTCATTGTTACTCCATAACTTTGCATATAGACTCTTCTTCCTTCCTTCCATCCAGCGCACACGGCGAAGGGGCGCTCGCGCTCTGCGGTGATTGCATATTCTTCGGTCACCAACCAACGCGTGCACACTCCATACACCTCTCCCTACGCCTCTTACACTGTTCTCTCTCCCTCTTTCTCTCTTTGTCTGTCTATGGTATTTCACCAGATGATTTCTGATTTGGTGCGAAATCGCTGTGTATATTTGTGCACGTCTGGCACACGTTCCAGCATCCTGATATCTCTGTTAGAACACCCTCTTTCTCTCGCTCTTCTCGCTCTCCTTCTGTATCTTCTCGTCTCGCTGGATTCTTGTGTCGGTCGTTCTCCAGCACACACACCCACACTTACCCACACACATATACAATCCCCACCCGTCCCTCCCCCCGCCGCCACCAACTGACTTAGTCGCGTTCAACTTGGTCGCTTGCGTTTGTTTTCTGTGGGGGGGGGGGGCTTTTGTTTGGCGTTTGTTTTGGTTTGTTGATTGATTGTTGATTGTTGATTGTCGTGCTGCAGGGGGGCGTTCCCTTGTGTACGGCAGATCGGTGTTGCTTGCTGGTTCTTGTTGCGGGCTGCTCCATGTCCCCTCCTCCTCCCCTCCACAACGTCTTTCGCTTTCTCTGCTCACAGCGTCGGTATTTGTCCAACACCCCCGTATACTCCCTATATGTTTGTTTTTTCCCGATTATAACCCCCCCCCCAACCAGTGTATGCTCTGTAATCGTCCTCGAACGCGACTCGACGCAAGCTCTCCACGCGTCTACGGTCGGCGCTGTCACCCTCATCGTTGTCGTTCAGCGGGTGTAGGAGACAGGCGCATTGAATGATTTCGCTTCCTGTCAATTCTTCGAGTTCGTTCGTCTACGTCCGTCAATGCAGTGATATTCCTTCCATAGGGATGCTTTCTCGAGTCAAATGTCCGGGTCGCAAATATCCAGGTTGAAACTGTTAAATCGGCGTGACTTCTGGCTGAGATCTCCTGTCTGGCTGTCGAACTTCAGCTTACTGTAGTGGTTTATGGTATATTATACTAGAATAATGCGGTGTGATTTACACACATGGAGCGTGCGTCCGCAGAGACTAAAACCGTAACCGTCGCCGTGCCTCGACGACGACGATTTCGATCGTCGTTGGAAATGACAAGAACAGCAAACAAAGCTCTTGGCTTGACCTTCTATATTGCGGATAGCCAATAGACAAATTGGGTATCAATCTCGTGTGTGACAAAACTATATCCATAGAGGTGATCATTCAAAGATCGTTTGGTGAAGATGTCAGGACCAGATTATGGCAGCCCCAGCTATTGGGTGAGTTTTGTATCTTTGGTTCATTTTTTCATCTAAGCACATGTTTAAAGGATATTGCTTCGATGTTCAGGATGAAAGATATGCAGCGGATGACAAGTGCTATGATTGGTACCAAGATTACTCGACCCTGCGAGATCATCTGGCTCCGTATCTCTCTCCCGAAGGGGAATTCGAAATTTTGATTCCGGGCTGTGGCAACGCCAGTAAGCTCTCAGAAGATTGACCGCGCCCCTTAAATTGACCAAATTAATTGAGGATTATGCATGCACAGACTTGGGCGCCGATTTGTACGATGCTGGTTTCTTGAACATCACCAACATCGACATCTCCACGGTGGTGATCAACCAGATGACGGATTTGCATCGAACGAAGGAGGAAATGGAATGTACGCGACAAAATCAGCAATCAATCATCTGCTTCTTGTCTCTTTGCCTTGTGACTCATTGATTGTGATTGCATATGATATACAGTCTCGAATATGGATGCCCGTCGCATGGAATTCATTCCTGACCAATGTTTCGATTTGGTTCTCGACAAAGGTAATCAATCACCATATGCCGTTGAATGCCTTTCGCCGAATAGCTTCTGTTTGACATATACTATGCACGGACAGCCTTGTTTGACGCCATTCTTTGTGCGGAAGCCAATCTACACGACATCGATTCGCTGATTCGCGAGATGTGGCGCGTGCTGAAAACCGATGGACATTACATCGTCATCTCTCATGCTCCGCCAGAACGCCGCCTCCCTCACTTTAGTAGAATCCTTCCTGGCGTGCACGTTGAAATCTCACGAATAGGTAAGTTTATCGGATGTTTTTCTTTTTGTTTCTTGTGGTGTCGATCATCATGTGTGGATTTATCGCTGTGCGGTGTAGTCAAACAAGAGCTGAAAGACTTGGAAGAAGAAGGCGACAGCAAATACCATTTCATGTATGTCCTCACCAAGGTCCAGGTGTAAATATCGTTCGATTTTGCTGAGATTCCCTGGGTTGTATCCGATTGCTTTTCTTTGTTTCTTTCTTTACAAATGGCCACAGGGGAAAACACACTTGTCCCCGCAGTGTAAAACACACAAATTTATAAATCGAATTTGAAAATTGATCCGGAGGATTTCTCTGTGATAAATAATGTCTCGTCACTGTCAAGGGAACAGCACAGAACAATCGTGAGTGAGTAACACGTAGGTGACCGAATGTCCAACAAACAAGGAACACGTACCCGCTCGATGACGTCGAAATAGCCAATCCGGATATTTCGGAACCAGCCGTAGATATCGTCTTCAATAACTTTCCTGCGGGAGAAATCACGAACACGCTACCATCGCCTGAACTTTCTTTCAAGTCGTATTGTCCCACGTAAAGGTTACCCGCTGCATCAAGAGTCAAAGCCACTGGACCAACGCCACCGCTCAATTGATAGAAAATACTTCCATGATAAACTCCAACAGGCTGTTGGAAGAACCGAAGAACTCTATTGGTCATTGTTTCAGCGACGTATCTGTAGTGGGAAAGGCAACCAAGACGGATCAGTCTATGGTAAGGCTCAACACTCGTCCCAGGCACACGACAACTTACACAAATTTTTTGTCTCTCGAGACCGCTATTCCGGAGGGATAAGCCAAATTGCCTAAGGAAATAGGCTTCAGAACTTGTCCGCTAGGGCTATTGCTGATGGCAAAGACACTGCCCGTTGGGCTATGCAGGCCAGTCTCACCGAAAGCCCCGCTATCGGTAAAGAAGATGTCGTCGTCCACAATCGAGATGCTATTTGGTCCTCGTAGAGGCTTATCTTCATAGACTCCGACAACCAACTCTTGTTGGCCATCCTTTGTGAACGCGAGAACGGCAGAATGACCAAAGTCGCACACGTACAATGAGCCATCCTCGTTGTAAGTTGCATAGCTGGGCTGACCACCAGTATTCACGACCATTTGACTGTTACCAACATTATCCACCGTCAAAATTGATCCCACATTCTGTCTAATGATGTGCAACTTTCCCGAACGATCGAAGAAAGGATTGCAGACGTCGTTACCCAAGCCGGACACAAACAGAGTGGCACTTAACTTCTTGCTCATTTCCAGTTATTTATTTATCACCTTTGATAGGATGTATAGCGCTACAACTGGAATGTGCAGTAACTTCGCAATGTCAATGCCGTGGATTGGTCCGCTTCGGCATTCTTTTGGCTATTTTTATCAGGCAAAGTCCCAAGTCCGAACGAAGACCACGATATGAAACGGCTTGCCAAGCGCAAAAAGAGAAACGGTCGGTGAGATGGGAGACGAAACGGCAGCGACGGCGAAAGACCAACCGTCAACTGCCTCCGTTGTCCAATGTGCAATGCAAGTACTGCTCGGAACCGTCGTCTCCAACGAAGATTTATCACACCAACACAAACGTGACTGCTTCGGACACATTACAGTTGCTTTGGACACCGTCGTCAGTACTTTTCATCCGACCGACGTGTAGAAACGCATCCCAAATTGAGACCACGGCGGCATTGCATTGTATCGTATTGCAGCGTTCGGGTCATCATATCAGTAGCCACTGTCTTGAGTCTATTGATTCAAGCATCAGATTGCATTCGCTGTTCTACTCTGAAGAAAGGACTTGCCTAGGCCTGCAGCGATTGGGAAATGAACAACACCAACAACACATTGTCGAACAGTTTGAGCATGCCGAACCTGCCTGGCATGGTTCGCAACCCCAGTTCTTGGATTAATGTAAGTGCTGCGAGCTAGATGTGAGACATGACTGCTGTGGAAGGAGATGATAACATGGGACTCTGTTGGTATGTGCAGCGCGAGAAAGAAGGCTTCAAGCGCGTCGCTCCGTTGACTCGTCCGAACAGTGCGGCGGCGCTGCGAGCAAGCAGCCCCATGTTCGACAGGTCGAACCACATCTTGCCGAACAACACGGCGTCGCAGGAGTCGCTGAGTCCGGACTTTCGCTACCAGCCCCGCCCGATGACGGCGACGGGGTTCGGCAACACGTTTTCGTCGCAGCCGGGCCTCAACACCTTCAGCCGACCCAGCACCTCGGCGGGCGTTCGGCCCGGTACGGCATCCGGTCTGGGAGCCTTCCATCTGGGCAACCGTGACCTGGAGAACACCAACCGTCGCGAGACACAGACTCGACCGCAGACGGCGTCAGCGGTGGTGCCGCGCTTCGTGACGACGGACCGCCAAGTGTGTCGCTTTCACGGCTACATCGAGACGGAGCGGCCGTGGGATCAAAACGGTCCCTTGGGTCCGTCGCGCATCGAGCCGTACGTGGTGCGCCACGTGACGATTCTGTTCTACATCTACGACGGCACGATCGAGATCCACGAGGTGCGCGAGGTGAACTCGGGCATGTGGCAGGGCAACTTCCTGAAGCGCCAGATGGTGACGAAGGAGGACGGTACGCCCGTGCAGCTGGAGGACTTTGCGCCGGGCAAGTCGGTGCGGTTCGTGGGGCAGGACTTCCACATCACGGACGCGGACGCCTTCACCCGCGACTACATGAAGCGCGAGCTGAACGTGCTGTTGCCGCCGCCGGTGCGTCCGCAGACGGCGTCGCAGCGGTCGTTGTCGCGTTCGTTTGCACCGGGCATGGACCAGCGCGACAAGAGCCATGTGCTGGGATCGCAGTTCGCGACCGGTCTCGGTCCGTCGGAGGCGACGATCCTGCACCGCGACGCGAACAACAACACGTGTTCGACGGACTATCTGGTGACGAAGCAGTCGTTGGACAAGACGAACCGGTTCCTGAAGTACGGCGGGAAGAAGCTGAAGTTCCTGTGCGTGGAGGTGGGCGACGTGTCGCCGCCATTCTTCCCGCAGTCGGACACGCTGTTTGCGGAGCGTGACGCGCGCGGAGAGATTTCGCGGGAGGCGCTGCGTCGTCAACAGGCGCACGGCTTCGTGGCGTCCGACAGCGTGCGCAAGTACGCGCTGACGTATCTGTTGGAGTCGAACTACGTGGATCTGTGTCAGAACAGCCGCGCGACCGGACAGGACGAGCCGCGGCTGCTGCTGAAGAAGGGTCCGCTGCCGTTGAACTGGCGCGACCCGAAGCGCGGATACTACGAGGCGTCGGACCTGCGTTGCGGCGAGGTGATCGACGTGTACGGCCGGTACTTCCTGCTGGTGGACTGCGACGACAAGACGAAGCGGTACTGTCGCGAGGAGTACGGGTTGGAGCAGCAGCCGCTGTGTCTGGTGCCGGACGAGGAGCACCCGGTGGTGCAGCCGATCCCGATGAAAGGCGACGGGTTCTTGCCGATCGGGTCGAACGAAGACACGTTGGCGACGGTGTACGGCATGCCGCGCGTGCAGAAGGACACGGTGAAGGCGAGCCGCAACCAGGGCCGCGTGTTGAATGCGAAGGCGGTGTTTGTGTCGGGCGGACCGGTGGACATGTCTCGGTCGTTCCTGGTGACGTTCTATCTGGAGGACGACACGCTGCAGATCTACGAGGAGAACCGACGCAACTCGGGCATCAGCGGCGGCAGTTTCTTGAAGCGCGGCCGCTACATCAACGACGTGGCGACGCAGCAGCACCGTCAGCAGGTGCAGCAGCAGTTGGCGACGAACCCGTCGCGCACGGGCGAGTTGACGACGGAGCAGCAGCTGTCGCTGATGGAGCCGAAGTACTTCACGCCGCAGGACATCTACCTGGGCAACGTGCTGGCGGTGAACAACTTCCTGTTCCAGATCGTGGAGATGGACAACTTGTCGCTGAAGTTCTGCGAGTCGTATCCGGACGAGTTTCCGTACTCGGACACGTTCCGCATCGTGTCGGAGATCATGGCGAAGGTGCTGGACAACCGCATCGACTTGCGTCCGATCTTCCGTCGCGCCGACACGCGCAACGTCGGGTATCTGAGCCAGGAGGCGTTCATCGTGAGTCTGGACTCGTTGAACCTGCCGCTGGTGGACGGGCTGAACGACCAGGAGCTGCTGACGCTGATCCGTCGGTTCCAGGACAAGGCGACGGTGCCGGCGCATCTGCCGTCGAGCGGTATGAACAGCGGTCGCCAGCCGAGCGCGCGGTCGCAGGACCACCATCACCACCATCACCACCACCACCACAGCGGCGGCAAGTCGGACATGGCGCTGGTGCTGGCGGCGCTGGCCGGCGAAGGCTTCGGCAGCGGCAGCCACTCGCGCGACGAGAACGTGTTCTGGTACCAGGAGATGTGCGACCTGGTGTCGCACCTGTACTTCTCGCAGCAGCACGGCGGCGTGACGTCGCCGCTGAACCACCAGCACACGAAGGACCCGATGGAGGCGTTGCTGCTGCTGTGTCGGTCGCGCACGGTGCAGTGGCGTCGGGTGATGCGCAAGGACCCGCTGAGCGACTCGGTGGTGCAGGGCAAGGTGACGCTGCAGTCGTTGGTGGCGGTGCTGCAGAAGCACGGCGTGCCGGCGGCGTTGACGCAGGCGGTGCTGACGGAGGTGGGTCGTCGCTACCGCGTGCCGGACCAGGAGGCGAAGCAGATCCTCGAGCTGGTGCACCGTCGTCACGGCGCGGACCAGTCGAAGCGTCTGCTGCAGAACCTGGGCGTGGAGAACAAGATCCACCCGAAGTCAGCCGCAGCGTCGCTGCAGAAGACGACCCCGGCGGCGCACTTGGCCGAGGCGGACGGCGTGAACCCGTTGCTGGAGTCGTTGTTGCAGAAGAACACGACGTACTCGGGGTCGTCCGCCAACCGTATCGCCGAGCTCCGCAAGCTGCGGAAGAAGATCACGTCGGTGCTGCGTCATCCGCCGGTGAAGGGCCAGGGCGTCGCCATCCCCGACGACGACCGCACGAGCGTGTCGCGCAACCAAGTCGGCGAGTCGCCAGAAACGATTGTCATCGACTACAATCGTTTCTGCGACGACATCTACGTCTGCGACTGGATCTGAGCGACGGCGCCAGTCCGTCGCAGAGGGCGTCGTCTCTCGAGGGGCCCTGGCGGGGTCGTCTCGAGCGACGCGTCGTAGTAGCCGTGTCCCGTATTCCGTTGTTGTCAGCGGGCGGTCGGTGGCGTCGTTGTGCGATGTCCATCGCGACCGCTCGCCCCACGTCTTTTGTCCATTTTGTTGCCGTCGTCTTCTTCGTTTCTCCCCGCCTAACCGCTTTAACTATTCTTCTCTTGTCTCTCTACCGCTAATTGTCTTTGGATGTGAGTGGGTATGGTTTGTGAAGTGCTGACGTTGTGACCGATGGTGACTGCAACCAGGTGGTGTACACATCGCACATCGCGATCCGATGGAAGGGTCGTACGCAGTCACAGAGAGCCACCACGGTCGTAGTGTATCGGTTTAAGCACCGACACCGACACCGACACTGACACCGACGCGACACGAGCACACTGACGGAGACACGGTCGAGAGAGAACAGGAGAAAGTACTTATAAGCGGTTTAGGGGAAAATGACTAAATGAAGAACGACACGACCCATGGGCGAAATACGTGGGGCGAGCGGTCGCGATGGACATCGCACAACGACGCCACCGACCGCCCGCTGACAACAACGGAATACGGGACACGGCTACTACGACGCGTCGCTCGAGACGACCCCGCCAGGGCCCCTCGAGAGACGACGCCCTCTGCGACGGACTGGCGCCGTCGCTCAGATCCAGTCGCAGACGTAGATGTCGTCGCAGAAACGATTGTAGTCGATGACAATCGTTTCTGGCGACTCGCCGACTTGGTTGCGCGACACGCTCGTGCGGTCGTCGTCGGGGATGGCGACGCCCTGGCCCTTCACCGGCGGATGACGCAGCACCGACGTGATCTTCTTCCGCAGCTTGCGGAGCTCGGCGATACGGTTGGCGGACGACCCCGAGTACGTCGTGTTCTTCTGCAACAACGACTCCAGCAACGGGTTCACGCCGTCCGCCTCGGCCAAGTGCGCCGCCGGGGTCGTCTTCTGCAGCGACGCTGCGGCTGACTTCGGGTGGATCTTGTTCTCCACGCCCAGGTTCTGCAGCAGACGCTTCGACTGGTCCGCGCCGTGACGACGGTGCACCAGCTCGAGGATCTGCTTCGCCTCCTGGTCCGGCACGCGGTAGCGACGACCCACCTCCGTCAGCACCGCCTGCGTCAACGCCGCCGGCACGCCGTGCTTCTGCAGCACCGCCACCAACGACTGCAGCGTCACCTTGCCCTGCACCACCGAGTCGCTCAGCGGGTCCTTGCGCATCACCCGACGCCACTGCACCGTGCGCGACCGACACAGCAGCAGCAACGCCTCCATCGGGTCCTTCGTGTGCTGGTGGTTCAGCGGCGACGTCACGCCGCCGTGCTGCTGCGAGAAGTACAGGTGCGACACCAGGTCGCACATCTCCTGGTACCAGAACACGTTCTCGTCGCGCGAGTGGCTGCCGCTGCCGAAGCCTTCGCCGGCCAGCGCCGCCAGCACCAGCGCCATGTCCGACTTGCCGCCGCTGTGGTGGTGGTGGTGATGGTGGTGATGGTGGTCCTGCGACCGCGCGCTCGGCTGGCGACCGCTGTTCATACCGCTCGACGGCAGATGCGCCGGCACCGTCGCCTTGTCCTGGAACCGACGGATCAGCGTCAGCAGCTCCTGGTCGTTCAGCCCGTCCACCAGCGGCAGGTTCAACGAGTCCAGACTCACGATGAACGCCTCCTGGCTCAGATACCCGACGTTGCGCGTGTCGGCGCGACGGAAGATCGGACGCAAGTCGATGCGGTTGTCCAGCACCTTCGCCATGATCTCCGACACGATGCGGAACGTGTCCGAGTACGGAAACTCGTCCGGATACGACTCGCAGAACTTCAGCGACAAGTTGTCCATCTCCACGATCTGGAACAGGAAGTTGTTCACCGCCAGCACGTTGCCCAGGTAGATGTCCTGCGGCGTGAAGTACTTCGGCTCCATCAGCGACAGCTGCTGCTCCGTCGTCAACTCGCCCGTGCGCGACGGGTTCGTCGCCAACTGCTGCTGCACCTGCTGACGGTGCTGCTGCGTCGCCACGTCGTTGATGTAGCGGCCGCGCTTCAAGAAACTGCCGCCGCTGATGCCCGAGTTGCGTCGGTTCTCCTCGTAGATCTGCAGCGTGTCGTCCTCCAGATAGAACGTCACCAGGAACGACCGAGACATGTCCACCGGTCCGCCCGACACAAACACCGCCTTCGCATTCAACACGCGGCCCTGGTTGCGGCTCGCCTTCACCGTGTCCTTCTGCACGCGCGGCATGCCGTACACCGTCGCCAACGTGTCTTCGTTCGACCCGATCGGCAAGAACCCGTCGCCTTTCATCGGGATCGGCTGCACCACCGGGTGCTCCTCGTCCGGCACCAGACACAGCGGCTGCTGCTCCAACCCGTACTCCTCGCGACAGTACCGCTTCGTCTTGTCGTCGCAGTCCACCAGCAGGAAGTACCGGCCGTACACGTCGATCACCTCGCCGCAACGCAGGTCCGACGCCTCGTAGTATCCGCGCTTCGGGTCGCGCCAGTTCAACGGCAGCGGACCCTTCTTCAGCAGCAGCCGCGGCTCGTCCTGTCCGGTCGCGCGGCTGTTCTGACACAGATCCACGTAGTTCGACTCCAACAGATACGTCAGCGCGTACTTGCGCACGCTGTCGGACGCCACGAAGCCGTGCGCCTGTTGACGACGCAGCGCCTCCCGCGAAATCTCTCCGCGCGCGTCACGCTCCGCAAACAGCGTGTCCGACTGCGGGAAGAATGGCGGCGACACGTCGCCCACCTCCACGCACAGGAACTTCAGCTTCTTCCCGCCGTACTTCAGGAACCGGTTCGTCTTGTCCAACGACTGCTTCGTCACCAGATAGTCCGTCGAACACGTGTTGTTGTTCGCGTCGCGGTGCAGGATCGTCGCCTCCGACGGACCGAGACCGGTCGCGAACTGCGATCCCAGCACATGGCTCTTGTCGCGCTGGTCCATGCCCGGTGCAAACGAACGCGACAACGACCGCTGCGACGCCGTCTGCGGACGCACCGGCGGCGGCAACAGCACGTTCAGCTCGCGCTTCATGTAGTCGCGGGTGAAGGCGTCCGCGTCCGTGATGTGGAAGTCCTGCCCCACGAACCGCACCGACTTGCCCGGCGCAAAGTCCTCCAGCTGCACGGGCGTACCGTCCTCCTTCGTCACCATCTGGCGCTTCAGGAAGTTGCCCTGCCACATGCCCGAGTTCACCTCGCGCACCTCGTGGATCTCGATCGTGCCGTCGTAGATGTAGAACAGAATCGTCACGTGGCGCACCACGTACGGCTCGATGCGCGACGGACCCAAGGGACCGTTTTGATCCCACGGCCGCTCCGTCTCGATGTAGCCGTGAAAGCGACACACTTGGCGGTCCGTCGTCACGAAGCGCGGCACCACCGCTGACGCCGTCTGCGGTCGAGTCTGTGTCTCGCGACGGTTGGTGTTCTCCAGGTCACGGTTGCCCAGATGGAAGGCTCCCAGACCGGATGCCGTACCGGGCCGAACGCCCGCCGAGGTGCTGGGTCGGCTGAAGGTGTTGAGGCCCGGCTGCGACGAAAACGTGTTGCCGAACCCCGTCGCCGTCATCGGGCGGGGCTGGTAGCGAAAGTCCGGACTCAGCGACTCCTGCGACGCCGTGTTGTTCGGCAAGATGTGGTTCGACCTGTCGAACATGGGGCTGCTTGCTCGCAGCGCCGCCGCACTGTTCGGACGAGTCAACGGAGCGACGCGCTTGAAGCCTTCTTTCTCGCGCTGCACATACCAACAGAGTCCCATGTTATCATCTCCTTCCACAGCAGTCATGTCTCACATCTAGCTCGCAGCACTTACATTAATCCAAGAACTGGGGTTGCGAACCATGCCAGGCAGGTTCGGCATGCTCAAACTGTTCGACAATGTGTTGTTGGTGTTGTTCATTTCCCAATCGCTGCAGGCCTAGGCAAGTCCTTTCTCCAGAGTAGAACAGCGAATGCAATCTGATGCTTGAATCAA